>CATKHT010000197.1:0-17912 GCA_949752745.1 Protula sp. h YS-2021
AAACCTAAGATTTAACAGTATTGGAATGATAACCATAACGTTCGTGATCTCTCCAGCCGACGGAATTTCAGACACAGAATTTCAGGCAGTCCCAAAGACATATCATATGGAACTTTTTTCAACAGAAAGATCTCTCCTACTTTGTCGGAACGTTTCAATAATATTTGCGAGACTTGCCATGAGTAAGTGACAGCGTTAATAAAAGATATGCGCACCGCATTTCAGTCAAATGACTTGCACTAACACTCAAAGCGTTCATATTCTCCTGTGTTTATTTGTTAAATCTCTGTAGGGCCTCATAAGCTGATACTAGTCGCGCGCGATTCCATTTTCTCCACCTTCTAAGGAAAGATGACCATTTTCCTCTCAGTTCACGCCAATATGAAGAAGAACCGACAAGAAACGACCAATCACAGCACAGTCAACAAATATGTAACGAAAAATGCTGCAAACGACAGTCAATCACATCACACGAAACAAGGATGTTGTGAAAAAAAACTTGAAATACGTTGACCAATCACATCACATGCAACAAGGATGTGATGAAAAAAACTGGCGAAGGTTGACCAATCACATCACATGCAACAAGGATGTGGTGCAAAAAAAACTGGCAAAGGTTGACCAATCACATCACATGCAACAAGGATTTGCTGAAAAAAAACTGGCAAACGTTGACCAATCACATTACACGTAACAAGGATGTGTGAAAAAAAACTGGCAATACGTATGACCAATCACATCATACCGCAACAAGGATTTGGTAAAAAAAAAAATGGCAAAAGTTGACCAATCACATCATACGCAACAAGGATGTGGTGAAAAAAAACTGGCAAACGTTGACCAATCACATCACACGTAACAAGGATGTGGTGAAAAAAACTGGCAAACGTTGACCAATCACATCATACGCAACAAGGATTTGGTAAAAAAAAAAATGGCAAAAGTTGACCAATCACATCATACGCAACAAGGATGTGGTGAAAAAAAAACTGGCAAACGTTTGACCCAATCACATCACACGTAACAAGGATGTGGTGAAAAAACTGGCAAACGTTGACCAATCACATCATACGCAACAAGAATGTGGTGAAAAAACTGGCAAACGTTGACCAATCACATCAGACGCAACAAGGATGTGGTGAAAAAAACTGGCAAACGTTGGACTAATCACAACAAGGATGTGGTGAAAAAAAACTGGCAAACGTTGACCAATCACATCACACGCAACAAGGATGTGGTGAAAAAACTGGCAAACGTTGACCAATCACATCACACGCTGCAAGGATGTGGTGAAGAAAAATTGGCAAACGTTGACCAATCACATCACACGAAACAAGGATGTGGTGAAAAAACTGACAAACGTTGACCAATCACATCACACGCAACAAGGATGTGGTGAAAAAAACTGCCAAACGTTGACCAATCACATCACACGCAACAGGATGTGGTTGAAAAAAACTGGCAAACGTTGACTAATCACAACAAGGATGTGGTGCAAAATGTGGCAAATCTTGACCAATCAGATCATACTTAACAATTGGAAACACAGCAAAGAACAAACAATCGTAAATCCAAAACGTTGATATGTTTTTAGTTGTGACGTCTGCGTCAATGCAGCATCGCTCCACCTCCCCACCCCCCTCCCTCCAAACCGTCTAAACATCTACACAACATCAGTTTGCGATGCGTTCAAGGTTGCAACACAGACTGTGGGATAGACGCCACGATTTTATCGAACAACGACACCCGCCCAACAAACTGCAAATCGGCATCGTAACTGACGTAGGCTAGCTGACGTCATGCCTCATGGGATATATAAATAATGTAAATTAAATATTTCAATGCACACGTTGAACGCAAAAAAAGGCAAATAGGTGCCGATAAACAGAGGGCCGAGAAACGGAATTTTTAGGGGAGAAACTAGCAAGTGCAAAATGCCCTGGGCGAAAACCCTATTTCCCGGTGGTATTCTTAAATTTCAAGACGAAGAACTATGGGAATGATAAAGTACGAAATGCGACACATGAGCCAGCACTCGTTCCCAAGACAACGCCGCATATTACGAGAAAGCCGGTGTGAGATTAAAAGCGTCACCCCCCATAGAATATTCACCCCCCTCTCCCCTCCCCCCTCCCGGGGTGAAGATTTGGTACAAAGAAATGCAGAATAATGAGTGTCAGCTCGTTTCTCACGGCGCTGCCCGTCATACAAAGACCTACGGCTAAATCCTACATATCATATTTCACACATGCAGGCAAGTTTATCAGAGAAAAAAAGATGGAAGTTCTTATTCGCAATCCAAATAAAAGTAACTTGGAGCGACTGTTATTAAGCTATTCTAAGTTAGTTGAATGGGCCCCGTTCTCTCCGAACAATGCCGCATTCAGATTGACAAAAATAGGTATAAAAGACTGAACAAAGTCAAATCACTGTTCTATTGCTGTGGTGAAACCAGACACGACGGCCGAGTGACTCAATACCGCCGCTCTCCGCCAACTCCGATGCGGTAGGAACTAATTTTTTTCTAACATTTCGTATAAGGCTATGTGAAAATACCCCAGCATTATTCTATAAATGTATGAGATTTGTAAGCATTGTAAGGGAATCAGGAAATCAAGTGCTGTTACAACCAATTCTGAATCAACAGAGAATAAGAGGGGGGGACGGGGGAGGGGGAGGGGGGCACTTGGTATCATATGTGTTACAACGCGTGTATAAAAAGAGGGTCCGCGCGGAGTGCCGATTCCGTCAAAAAATGCGGAAAGTTTCATTCAGTATTCCGCGTTTCTCATAAAAAGGGTGGCTTTTTTCAGAAATGTACTACGGGTTTGGTAAAAATGTTGGTATTATTTCAAAATAAGCACTCCACATTTAGGGGTCCTTATCAAAAGTTACGGGCATGTGTCGTAACCAGTTGGTACCTGAGTACCCCCCCCCCCCCCGACATCTCTCCCCCGGGGATGGAATGTCAATTTCGTAGAAAGACGGGTGTCGTGGGGGAGGCAATCTCCCTTCACTACTCCACGTTACCCACAAAAAAGGGAGGGCGGGGGGGGGGGATTCTTTCAGTACTGTACTCCGCGTTTGGCTAAGGCGGTATTGTTTCTGGCGTAGAACTTCGAGTGTAGGGGTCGCTTTGAAAAGTAATGGCCCTGCATCGTAACCACTTCGTACCAGAGTGCCCTCCCCTCCCCCCCCCCCCGCACTCGGCTACAGTTAATCAACAAGTCACAGAGGTTGTGTAATACATTATTATTATTATTATTATTATTATTATTATTATTATTATTATTATTATTATTATTATTATTATTTCCAAAATAACATTTCCAACATCATATTCCAATCACACCGGGTTTTCGATTCCGGTGTTCCCATAAAAGAACGCCTTACATTATAGTGACATTCACACACAGACACATTCCTTCAACATTTTCTATACACGGGAAAAAAAACACACAAATAAAAAAAAACACCAAAATCTCGTTTCGAAATGCTAGAGGACTTGAATAACTTCGCAATGTTTAATAATCTTTAATTTTTTGTGTTCTCTCCTTATAAAGATACGCCACGGGAACAAGGTCAAGAGTCTACTTCGGTTTCCTTTCCCACTGAAGCACGCCAAGAACATGTTCCCAGTACAGAAAAAATTGATTTAAATCTTGTTCATTTACATGTGTCTAACAACGACTTCTGCAAAGACAATCTTCTTTATTTTCTTTTTTTTTTTTTTGTTTGTTCGATTGTTTGCTTTGTTTTGTTTGTTGTTTTTTTTTTTTGGGTAGCCTCAAACATTAACTAGACGCTCGAGAAGCATGAATCCGCCGGGGTTTGGGCAAAATTTGAAAGTAATTTTTTAACAATTTACCATTTTGTTAATTTCTGTCGTACTTCCAAAATTCCTGGTCACTGCACTGCACAAGGATTGGAAGCACCTCTGGGTAAAATTTGAAACGAATCCATCCACTTATAAATGCTCTAGGCGCGTGAGATTGACTCCAGTATATGCTAACTCCAAAAACACACTTTGCAAATGTTTAAAAATTCACCATTTTGTCAATTTTCTTCGTATTTCAAAAATTCCTTGTCACTGCACTGCACAAATTTGGAACTATCCCTGGGCAAAATTTGAGACGAATCCATTAACTAATAAATGCTCTAGGCGCAACGGAAAGACAGACAGACGGACAGAGTGAAAACCATATCCGCCCCACGGCGGATAACAGAGAGAGAGAGAGAGAGAGAGAGAGAGAGAGAGAGAGAGAGAGAGAGAGAGAGAGAGAGAGAGAGAGAGGGGGGGGGAGGGAGAAAAAGAGAGAGGGAGAGAGTGACAGAGAGAGATAGAGAGAGACAGAGAGAGATAGAGAGAGAGGAAGAGAGAGAGAGAGAGAGAGAGAGAGAGAGAGAGGGAGGTAGGGAGAGGGAGGAGGGAGAGAGAGAGGGGGGGAGGGAAAAAGAGAGAGAGAGAGAGAGAGAGAGGGGAGGGAGAAAAAGAGAGAGGGAGAGAGAGACAGAGAGAGATAGAGAGAGACAGAGAGAGATAGAGAGAGAGAGAAGAGAGAGAGAGAGAGAGAGAGAGAGAGAGAGAGGGAGGTGGGGAGAGGGAGGGAGGGAGGAGAGAGAGAGAGGGGGAGGGAAAAAGAGAGAGAGGGGAGAGAGAGACAGAGAGAGATAGAGAGAGGAGAAGAGAGAGATAGAGAGAGAGGAAGGGAGAGAGAGAGAGAGAGAGAGAGAAGAGAGAGAGAGCGAGAGAGTGAGAGGGGGGGAGGTAGGGGAGAGGGGAGGAGAGAGAGAGAGAGAGAGATAGAGAGAGAGAGCGAGAGAGAGAGAAGAGGAGAAAGAGAAAGAGAGAGGGAGGGGAGAGAGAGAACGAGAGAGAGAGAGAGACAGGGAGAAGAGAAGAGAGGGAGAGAGAGAGACAGAGAGAGATAGAGAGAGAGAAAGAGAGAGAGGAGAGAGAGAGAGCGAGAGAGAGTGAGAGGGGGGAGGTAGGGGAGAGGGAGGGAGAGGAGAGAGAGAGAGAGAGAATTGTACAAAGAATCTATGCCACGTATCTGGGCTGTCTGATATCGACTTTATGCTTGAACATGTGAATGAACTGAAATATCTTCAACTGGCCTTAGAGTTATCTGACATTTGAAATTTATTGCAAGTGGTCAAAGCTTTCTTGAAATCTCCGTCCAGTTATATATTTATCGTTAAATCTATTAAACACGAAAATTTCCAGTCAAGCCTGCTTCTTTCATACTTGAGATTTTCTATTGAGAAATGGCCACAGTCATCTATCGCTGCGAGCGATCAGGGAACAGCTAAAGAGCCATGTATCACATAACCTACAGTTATACGGAGTTACGTATCGCAGTACCAACAGCTGAACAGAGGGAGTCACGTATCGCAGTACCCAACAGCTGAACAGAGGGAGTCACGTATCGCAGTAACCCAACAGCTGAACAGAGGAGTCACATATCGCAGTACCCAACAGCTGAACAGAGGGAGTCACGTATCGCAGTACCCAACAGCTGAACAGAGGGAGTCACATATCACAGTACCCAACAGCTGAACAGGGGAGTCACGTTATCGCAGTACCCAACAGCTGAACAGAATCATATATCACAGAATCTAACAGCTGAACAGAAGAAGGAGTCACGTATCGCAGTAGCCAACAGCTGAACAGAGTCATATATCACAGAATCTAACAGCTGAACAGAGGGAGTCACCTATCGCAGTACCCAACAGCTGAATAGAGTCATATATCACAGAACCTAACAGCTGACCAGAGTCACATATCACAGAATCCAACAGCTGAACAGAGTCACGTATCGTAGTACCCAATAGCTGAACAGAGTCACATGTCAGAACCTAACAGCTGAATAGAGTCACGTACCACAGAACATAACAGCTGAACAGAGTGATGTATCACAGAATCTAACAGCTGAACAGAGTCACGTATCACAGCACCCAACAGCTGAACAGAGTCATATATCACAGAACCTGACAGCTGAACAGAGTCACGTATCACAGAACCTAACAGCTGAACAGAGCCATGTATCACAGAACCTAACAGCTGAACAGAGTCACGTATCACAGAACTTAACAGCTGAACAGAATGCTGCATCGCAGCATCCAACAGCAAAACGGTCATGCATCGCAGTACCCAACAGCTGATAAGAGTGATGCACCGCACTACCTTACACCTGAACATGGTCGTGGGAGGAGGGGTTGGGAGATATAACACAATATGGACGAGAACCGGGATCAATTTAACTGCAGAGCGCGCGAGAGTTTATCAGCGATTCTGACAACATATTGTGGTGTCACGCCCGGGGACCGCTCATAAAAAACACGGTGTAAAGCACAGCCTTTAGCTCTTAATGTCGCCATAACATGAAGTATTACTTCCAAAGGAGTCTGAAGGACGTCAAGACTCCACAAAGCATCTCCCGGAGCCATAAATGGGGCGCAAAATAAGTGCTTTAATCTTTGGCAGTATCGGTGTTCTTGTCGTTCCGACATGCGCTCAAAGAGCCTCGTGGGTCTGATTTGGCCTCTTGCTTTTTTTTTTTATCTATCTCTCGCCACAATTTTTTGGCCGTAGGATGCATATTGTTGTGTATCGCAATCGTTAATTCAGTAACACAGTTTCTGTGTATAAAAGGCGGTACAGTTCTGGCTACCACCTCCCCCTCCCCCCACTCCCCCACCCCCTCCTCCATCTCCCACTCCACCGCCCCCATAGTTTCAAAATTACACATAACTGGAAAACAACCTGGGAAAAAATGACAACATTTCACTCATCATTAACAATTTTTTGTTCATTTTTTCCTGTTAATATTAACAATACCCACACCCGCTCTCGTCCCCCCAACAAAAATACACAAGTATTATGAGTACACCTCCAATACACGCCCACAGTCTGGAGCACTCCCTGGCCGGACACAACCATCCGCTATGGGATAAAAAACATAACAGAAACCAAAAAACCAACCAAGTTCTGCAAGAGTGAAGCGGTTAAAACGCGGAAACGACAGCCAACCAACCGGTTAATCATCCGTTAAATGGAAAGGGGTCAAGCAACTGACGACCCTCGCATCCAGCTGATCAAAACATCGCCTACCTTCTCCCTACTTTATTTTGAAAGCTGTTGATGCGTGTTGTGAAGAAGATTGCTGCTAATTCTTTTCAAAACTGCTGTAAATTGACTTGGAACCGAGACTATAACAGCACCTGCCTTGTTATGGATAAAAGCATTGGTTCTTCTAATTTTCACACAACAATCAACACCCTCCGTGTCTGCCGTAACTACCAGGGTAAACAAACCACACACACGCGCCAAGTACGCCGGTAAGTACACCTGCAAGTACATCAATAAGTATACCAGCAAGTACATCAATAAGTACACCAGAAAGTACACCAGCAAGTACACCAGAGAGTGCACCAGCAAGTACACCAGTAAGTACAGCGTCAAGTACACCGGTAAGTCCACCAGCAAGTACACCAGTAAGTACACCAGAAAGTAAACCGGTAAATACACCAGCAAGTACACCAGCAAAGTACACCAGAGAGTGCACCAGCAAGTACACCAGTAAGTACACCGGCAAGTACACCTGTAAGTACACCAGCAAGTACACCGGTAAGTACACCAGCAAGAACACGTTCTTCTTCAAAATCTACAAGGTGTGGCGAGTACAGCAGTTTTTTTGTTTTTTTTTTTTGAAGGTCGTTTTTTTTTCATTCCGGAGATCAGAAAGTGAAAAAAAAACTTGGAAAAAATGCACAAAACAAGGCAAAAGACTTGCAAAAAAAAAAAAAAAACATCCAGCGAAATTGATGTCTTTGTACGAAATGGATGGCGAGTTTTCTCTTCACACTTGAGCAGCCAGCTTTCATGTCAGTGATGCTTGCTTCCAGACAAGTTAATAACGCGGTCGCCAGCCAAGCCAGTCACCTGAAGCGTTCTTAGATGGGCTAGAATCGTGCCAGGATCGGTCAAACACGTGCAGACACCGGACAAAAACGTGCAGAGACCGGTCAAAAACGTGTAGGGATCGATTAAAAACGTGCAGAGATCAGTTAAAAACATGTAGAGATTCATCAAAAAACGTGCAAAGATCGGTCAAAAACGTGCAAAAATCGGCAAAAAAATGTGCAGAGAGCGGTGGAAAACGTGCAAAAATCGGCGAAAAAACGTGCAGAGGTCGGTCAAAACGTGCAGTGATCTGTGAAAAACGTGCAGAGAGCGGTGAAAAACATGCAGAGGTTGGTCAAAACGTACAATAATCTGTCAAAAACGTGCAGAGAGCGGTCGAAAACGTCTAGGAACAATCCACGTTTACGTTGTACAATCAGTTCCGACCACGACAGCTTTGACCTTACCTTTTGCACCACAAGCCCTTCCTCTCCACTCCCATCATGCCTACCATCCAGAGTTGCCAAACATCCCAGTGATATCCACCCCTCCGCCCTAAGGGAGTGCAAATTCTCCTTCTTTGTCCGTTTTTTTCCTACTTTACTATAAAATTCTCTTCTCGTAACGGAATACCTTAAAATAAAGAACTTTCCATGACCCGCAGGTGTTTACAATGCAGATGTAATTACGCACCGTATTTTTAACACCAAAACAGCTACACAGGTTTCAGTGACGTCATAAAATAAAATAACTACATTGTACGACTGTTTGTGGAATAATCAAACTATTCCATCCCGTGTTTTTCTCTAAAGATCAAATATAACGTTACTTGGCAACCAGTATCGGGGTTGAATTATAACAAAATATAAAAGAAACTAAAAATTAATACAACACATAAAAACTAAAAATAATATCAAAAACGTTCTTTTTAATTCTTTAATGTTCATTAGAGATGGTTCTATTAGCTCAGGTCTAAACAGAACGAAAGAACGAAAGCACCTTTGAGCGCTGAAGAAATAGCGGTTAGAATGTTTTGAGATAAAACATATTTGGCTTTTGACAATTACAAGGTAAAGTGAAAAGATTCACAACTTTTTCGCACAAAGCTACAAGAAATTCGACATTAGATGAATAATGTAAAAAGAGGCTAAAAACTGTACAGGTTCTTTCCTTCTTCCGGGTTCTCGCACTTTTCGTTCAAAAGAATTCCGGGACTTTTGGAGGTAAATTTCCAGGACATTCTGGGACTTTTTATAGATAAATTTCGAGGACACTCCGGAACTTTTCATAGAAAAATTTTGAGGACATTCCGGAACTTTTTGTAGACAAATTTTGAGGACATTCCGGAAATTTTTATAGACAAATTTTGAGAATATTTCGGGACTTTTTAAGACAAATTTTAAGTTACATTTTCAGTTTCAGGATTTTCCAGAACTCTTTGAAAACTCCAGGACGTTCCAGGATTTTCCAGGACCGCGGGAACCCTGGTTTATAGTTTTTGTATAAATATCATGTAAAAATAGATGATAAAAAACTGTTAATAAATATGCAAATAAAAATAACACTAATAATAATAATAATAATAATAATAATAATAATAATAATAATAATAATAATAATAATAATAATAAACACATTATAGTCAGTGCACCCCAATACAAAATTTTCCAACCCAGAGACTTTATGGGGTTGGGGTGGGGGTGGGGGGAGAGTGGGTGGAGTGGCAGGAAACGGGTGTATGACAAAATGATGCAACATGTGGGGCACATTTGTGCAAAAAAAAAAGGCAGAAGATAATAGGAATTACGTACAGAAAACCCCCTGACAACTGCAACAGGACAATTGGTCCTACAGTACAGCTCTTCTACTCCATTACCCACGCATGAAATAAGCGTCAACGACCGTCAACGGTACATTCATCCCTAACCAGCGGGTCGGAAATCGCACGAAAGCAACAGGCTAATCCCTCAATGTTCATCCTTCTCTACACTTTTATAGTATCCAATATTAATAGACCGAAGGATTTAATTATTCACCTGCCCTTTGCATGGTAAAAGGTTAGGGCAGGGCTTTCTTCATTAAGCCCTCCTACCCCTATATTGAAATGTCTCATATCTCGATAACGACGCAATAAGATGAGAAAACTGAAGCCCTTTCCAAACACGATAAAGTTCAGAATTTCCCAGGCTTCGCCGCATTGCTTGTATAGTTTCCTCGTCTACACAAAGACGATCATACTACACGCAATAGCAGGGGCTGGATCAGTGCACCCCCTCCCTCCCTCCCCATCCCTACCCCTTTTTCACATGTGACACACCTGTGACAGGTCAACGGGCATGTAAAACAGTCTTGTTGGTTATCTTTTTCAAAACGCCATTATTTCATCATTATCACGCTGCAGATTACAAGCTTTTGTTAACCCCCCCCCCCCTCCCAAACTCCCTCGCGCCCCATCGCCCAACCATCAGTCCTGCCCCAACCAGAACACACATAAATGTGTGGTTGTTACTGCTAGTAACTATATTCGTTGCGACAAAACGACAGTCTGTTTTCCACCATTGGAACAATGACAGCCATTGTTGTGACATGGCATCGCGACTGGACATCTATTTACTCAACTTGGCGTCTTTTATCGCAACATCGCACAGTGCCGCCAAGACAAAGGCAGTGAAAAGGCGTTGTAAAAGTGTGAGAGGTCGTTCAAACACGTCACCGAAACATGTCACATGAAGACGTCACACGTCACACGTCACTGAAACATGCTGCATGAACGCCACCTTGACACGTCGCCCAAACATGGCACATGAAAGTGTCGCCTTCACGCGTCATAGAAACGTTTTAAACAAATACACCGTGCCGATATGTAAACAAAAACAGCTCCAAGACAACACTCAATTATTAATAGACGTAGCACAGACGTCGTCACAATGACGTCACTACGATGTCGCTCAACTGGCTGAAAATATAACCCAGGCTGAAGAAAACACTCCACTTTGGTCAGTTGCTCAATCGCTTCCCCCACATCCACCTAACACCGAGTTTAATTACCACGAACACAGCCACTGGTGTTGATATCTCGTAAATAATTAGTGTTGCGGCATCGACATTTCAGGTGGATTTAGATAAATTTCCCTTGCTTTGCGGACGCCACTCAATATCACAGCGCTTTGATGAAGTTCGCATAGCTAGTAATTTGCCCTTGCCTAGATGCGTGACAGTTAAGACTCCCCTCATTCTACACCACCCCCCAATCCCCCACCCCCACCCTCCTCAGCCAAAGCTTTCTCCTTTTACCATTCCAATTAAAGAAATGGCTTTGCTTTTATCTCTGTCCCTTTTACAGGTAAACTGTCGTAATTCTGAAAGCATTGTGACTGAGATTACCATCAGAACAAAAGTACGCCCCCACATACCACTCGAGCCCTTTAATCACGGGGCTCTCAGAGAACGCGAAGCCTTCCTTATTTGTTCCTTACACTTCAAACTACAACCACCATTAATTTCTAAGTCAAGAACACAACGAGCGCTTTCCGCTGTAATGTTTTTGTTTGGTATTTTCAGCAGTGCTTTGTTGATTATTTTGAGCAGTGCTTTGCTGATTACTTTGCCTATAACCGTCCTATAAATTGCACACGTTCTTGTTTATTATTACCAGATGTTTGAAATAATAGTGTTGAAACAGACGCATTTATTTCTAACTTTTACTATACTTCTTCAGTTAACTTTGTGTTGAAATGCATTATGTGACATATTCTGCTATACCATTATATATATATATATATATATATATATATATATATATATATATATATATATATATATATATATATATATATATATATATATATATATATATAGTAACTAACCTGTATCCATGGCAACGATGCTGGCCGGAAACAGAAGTATCCATGACAACCAAATTATATCAAATATCCGTGATACGGAAGACCACCGTTGCTTAGCAGTCAGATCCATTTTGTCCTTTACTCTTGTCTCTTGAGCTGCTTATGGATGGAGGGGAGGGAGGAGGGATGACAATGAAACAGGAACGGGGAATTTTAGTGCCCAGCTGTCCCCAAAAAGTACAAAGTACAAACTGACGAGCGATAAAAGCACTTGACTTGAGAATGCTCAAAATGGGTTGCACTAGTGGCGGGAAAGCGGTGACAGCTTTCTCAGTCACAGCCAGTTGGACTTCTCTTGTATGGAACTGGAGTGTGCCATTTGGGTCAGTAATAACTGAGTTTTAATGGTGTCCCCGGCTAGGATGCTTCAGCCCGCCATCACACCTCATTCAACTGTTTTCTGTAAAAAAGAAAAAAAGAAAGCTTCTTTAACATCACACAATAAACATAATTCACTGTGAAAAGTCACTGAAAAGTCGCTAGAAATACGTTTAACTATTGGTTTCTTTGTAAACAAACCGATATTTATGTATTAAATAAAAGTAAATAAAGCGTAATTAGCCTATATGATGTTACCACATGTGGGAAAAACGTTTTTCATGTTATCCTAATTAAATTTCAGAAGGCATTACATGATAGTTATAGTTTTCAGTAACACAGGTTAATATGTTATTAAATCTCACAAAGCAAAAAAAATGACGTGTATATATATATTTATTTCTTTGGCTTGTTTTTCGATCGCAAAATTACTCCAATGTGATACCCTGAATATATAAAGCGACAATTAAACGGCTACCTAAAAAGTTTCAACATATTTTTTTCACTTTTTTTACGGTATCGTGTGCTCCATTTTAGGCCGAACTTTTGCCATCATCCGCTCACTAGCTACTAAGCTATTGGAGTCGAATAGGCCAAGCCCCCCCCCCCCCACCCCCTCCCCTCTCCCCCTCCCCCACAACATTTTGTGTGGATGACCCTTAACAACAGACAACTAAACTAAATAATCCATCATTGAGGCAAATGTGTGACAACTGTGTAACGTCGCAATATTCCCAACAATTATGAAAACTACGAGTGTTTTTGTTCTTTATTTATTTTATGCTTGCCTTTTATTCTGTATCATTGTTTGCAGAGAGCAATCAGATGTTCCTCCAAAGAAAGATCAAGCATTCCTAATTACCATTCTGAAAGTTTCCCTTGGTCAACAACACAAAGCAAAGCTTCAGTCTGGCCATTGTCGTCTCCCCCAGCATTCAAGGCTTTGCGCGGGTCAGTGGACAATTTAAATAAGCACCTGTGCTGCCGTGATTGATAATTGCAAGGAAATTAGACGTTACGTTATGGGGTAAAAAGGGGTGAGTGGGCAAAAGTCACGTGCTCCATGACGTTGCAGCGGCAGCTGTTACCCACGTCGTAATTACTGCATTTTGCTCGCCTGACCATCTTGCTAACTAAATTGATTTTTTTTTTACAGGAAGGAAAAGCAGTGGAATTAAGGAAGTTCGGTTTTGTTATTTTTCTTTTCTCGGAAAAGTTTAGCGTACTTTTCTCGGTATTTTACGCCTCGTAATTATAGAAAGTTCTCAGTAATTTGATGAGTGACCGAACAGCGGGCGTGTTTTTCGCCAAAAAATCCAGCAAAAACAATCTCCATATAGTATGTTCGTTTCCTGGTGGCTACGTGACACGTACGAAGCGAAAATAAGGGCCAACTTGTTAAATAATGCGCAACTTGTGTGACATGCATGAGAAGGTTGTTTTTATATTTTACTTCTACGCAGAACAAAAATAGATATTTCATTCATCCGCAGTTCCTCTCTCGTAAAACTAACTTCAGAACAACCAATGAATTCGAAACATTTTCCAAGAGGACACTTTCCAACTGGACACTTTCCAGCTGGACAAATTCCAACCAACAGAACTCTTGAGTAAATAATACTGAAACAATCAACCACTTCTTGTAATTTGAAAAAAAAAAACTGCCGGGGTCAGTAGTTGAATATGTCGGGTTGGAAAATGTCCAGTTGGAAAGCGTCAAGACACCACCACCAATGTGCATTATGTCCACTTCACCAATAGCCGAGGCCTCTGATATTTTTGTTTGTATATTTTCTGAACACAGGACTCAAGTACGCCGCGGGTTGACTTTTTTAATTGAAGGTTTTGATAACGCTACCCCTGCTGACTTGGTGTAACACAGTACTAGGAGCTCCTGGGCGGTCATTTATCCCTATCCCCCCCCCCCCCCTACCCCCGATAAAATCAAACACACAATCCTCCAGCATGAAAAGAACCAGGGTCACCGGGTTGTGTGAAACAGCCCTGACTAAACAGTTAAACAGTATAATTTTACCTTTCGTTAGATATAAAACAGTGTATTATTTCAGTCCTAACGGGACAAACAGTTGGATTTATTTAGAGGACAAAGCGAGTTGTAACATCCCTGGGATGTGGTCCAACAGATATCATGCCCACGCCTAAACTATAGAGCTGAAATCAAGCGCAATGTTTTAGTATTGTTCAAGGTTTTCACAAATGTATGATTTTAAATTATGCATTAAGGACAAGTCTGTGTTAATTGGCACTAGTGGGGTTATTTTATGCTCGAGGGAGACGTTTCTTTGTCATTTATAGCGGCAATTAATACATAATTATCCATGGAAACGGCATTCGAAACTCGAAGTTTGTTCCGCTGGTTACGAGCTAATCGTTCGACTTTTTGCCAATAAATGTTATACACACAAACTTCAAGAAAATACTTTCAGTATGACACAAAAATCTCCGAAAATAAGATCACTCTTCTATTAAGATAATCCTCTTTCAAACAGGGGTCTTATTAACGGTGTATAAATACTTCGCAATTTTTTTAACGAGTGTGAATCGTTTTATTTCCTCATGTAGAATTCAGATAAATTAATATATTTTATGCGTCAGATAGAAGTGGGTCTGGCATTTTGTGAAGGAGGTGAGCAAGATGGTGTTTCCTCCAGAACGTTAATATTTTTTCTGGAAAGGTTCCGGTGTAATAAAACGTTTTGACCCCCAAACAAATCGACCCCCCGGTCCGGTGTAATAAAACGTTTTGACCCCCAAACAAATCGACCCCCGGTCGATTTGTTTTGGGAAAACCCGCCATAACAAACAGACCTCCCCTATAATAAAATGACCCCTCCAAATAATCATGTTTAAATATAAAATGGAAGTAAAAAAGGTGTATATGGTTTTTAAATACTATTTAAGCATTTTCTACCTCTTGATGTAGAAAATTATTATTCTGAGCCTTTGAAATGCCATTATTGAGCTTGGACAGTTTTTTTTTGGTGACAGTATGTTAGTGGTGTTGAAGTGTTTTCGTGTTTGGAAAATGTAGATGTTAGTTGCTAAATCATTTGTTATTCATTTATATAGTTTTTATTTCAATTAACGACACTAATAAGGTGGCCGTATGTGAAAAGAAATAAAGAAATCAACAAAAATAAGAGGGTTATAACATTTCAGAGGGGGTCTGTTTGTTTTAAAACAAATCGACCGGGGGGTCTGTTTGTTTTAAAACAATCGACCGGGGGATCGATTTATTTTGGGGGTCAAAAACGTTTCCTTACACCGGAACTAACAACATAAGGCAATCATTTGTTCGGGACTGCTGCACAGGAAGTCCGTGTCCCGATGACGTCACTAACATGTCGCCGGTCACATCAGGACTTATGTATGAACGCACCAATGACAGTTGTTTTATCCCAGAAGACAGATAGAACACACACGTCCACGATAACGTTTATCCACAAAAAGCCCCTTCGGCTTTGTGTTTATATCTGCAGGGGGGTTGGAATAGGAAAAAAATTCCTCTAACCACTTGAGATGCAAGAATTAAATTCTGACTTGAAATTCTGAAAACCCGTTGGCCTTTTCAAATTCAAGTAGACTATTGACACCAACTGAACTGCTGGAGAAATAAGACGAAACATAATCGTGAGTGTAGTAACTACAGCACAGAAACTTCCAAAGTGGGACTGTTTTATTTGTTATTCCGTCGTCCGTTTCTCAACACAAATGCACGCGCCATGTGGAATATTTGCACAGTCGTAAAAGCAATATAAAAACATGACTAATTGTTTTTATTTTTAGCACCCTGTAAATCTGAATTCAGTTTTACAACACAGACGTTCAAATTCTAAATTTGTGTTTGCCATAGGTGTAACTTCCGGTGTGCTCTGTACTAAACAGAGGACGTTCGTAAATCATAATAGCAAACCAAATGTCATATTGATGCTGGAAGTTGTTAAATATGGGACAGATGCAAAAGGTGCCTGAAGAGATAAAGATGAGAATATTGAAATATTTCTGTGATAGATAATATAACATAAACGCTGCTTGGTGCGCGAAGGTGTAGATTTCGGCGTAGGGATGGTCACATACGGTCTAGTATTCTCTGCTATTTATGAAATAAC
Organism: Protula sp. h YS-2021; assembly: GCA_949752745.1. NCBI lineage: Eukaryota > Metazoa > Annelida > Polychaeta > Sabellida > Serpulidae > Protula > Protula sp. h YS-2021. Next base: position 16,260 of record CATKHT010000197.1, read on the forward strand.
ACTCAAAAAATGACAGTTTATACCACTGTCTCCAATGTGCAATTGAAATACAACTGTGTCTTTGTGTAGCTATTCAAATATTGCTTTTACTGTTATAAGAGAAGTGTGTAGGGATTAAGAGGATATATGTGATATATAACACGATACAGTGGTTGACTTAAGGGTATAGCATCTCTTCTTTCTGCGCCGATCATGGTAAATAACATGAAATGTGGCAAAAACAAACAAAGAAGCGCTTATATAGATAATCTTAAATATGGAGTGTCATATTTAAACGTCACACAATTTAGACAGGAAACGATGTGAATATTTCAATTCCGTATCTCCCTCACTCTTTCTGACTCTATCACTCCCTCACTCTCTCTCACTCACTCCCTCACTCTCTTTCACGCACTCTCTCCCACTCACTCCCTCACTCTTTCTATCTTTCTTCCTGTCTCGTTTCACAATTTCTATTATCTTTTTCATTCATTCATTTTCTATCTCTCTTTCTTTCAAGCTATCACGTCTCTCTGTCTCTCCTCTCCTTCTCTCACTCTCTCTCTCTCTCTCTCGCTCTCCTCCTCTCTCTCTCTCTCTCTCTCACTCTCTCTCTCTCTCTCTCCCTCTCTCTCTCGCTCTCCTCCCTCTCTCTCTCGCTCTCTCTCTCTCTCTCTCCCTCTCTCTCTCTCTCTCTCTCGCTCTCTCCCTCTCTCTCTCCTCTCTCTCTCACTCTCTCTCTCTCTCTCTCTCCCTCTCTCTGAATTTCGTGGGAAAAAGAGAGGAAGAGAGAAAAGTTTTTCGTGTATGTCTGTGTGCATATGTGCCTGTGTGTGTCTGTGTGTGTGCCAGTAAGCTTGAGTTATTTGTGGATCGCAGCTGCCTTGGGGTACACTCAGCTTGCAAAAGCAAACAGCTCAAACTCAGCATCACACTTTTAGGCAAGATCCATAAACAAGTGAACAGCTCTCTCTCATCGTCCGCCACACATAACAATAGCACCTTAGCTTGACAGCGCTGGCGAAAATATATGAACACCACAACATAGCAAAACCAAGGGCTAACACAACACCGGACTGAGAAATTGGGCGGTTATTAGAAAAATCATGACAAATGGTCTCAGCTTTAGCAATTTCCAATTCCTTGCTGGCTTTGAGTTGGCATCTATCCCTTTCAAGCTCCTGCCATGCAAAATGTTAATTGCATTTCTCACAACAATTATTAATGGGAATTATGAATCAGGCTGATTCGCCTGGAGGAGGTACCGAAGGCCGAAGCTGCAAGTCACGAAATGCATGTAATTACAATATGCTACCTACCTGAATATACTTAGTAGTAGTAGTACTAGTAGTAGTAGTAGAAGTAGTAGTAGTAGTAGTAGTAGTCCACACGGCATCATACTGACGGACCATAATGCTGACGAGCTGGCTAGCTCCCCCTCCCCTGCCCCCCCCCCCAACCCCAGAGTCCACACGGCATTACCCTAACAGATATTAATGCTGAGAAGCTAGCTCTCCTCCCACGTCGCCCCCCCCCCCAACCTCCCCCCCCCCCCTCCCACCGCACCATTTGGTTCTAATGCACCTTACTTCTGAACAAGTCATTTTTTCTGCCCTTTTGGGGATACCTTCTATAGATCGCGTTTTTTTTCTGTATGTGAGCATAAACCCGATC
>CATKHT010000198.1:0-83229 GCA_949752745.1 Protula sp. h YS-2021
CATGACAGAGAAATATGCTAGTAAAGAACTATCCGATGCGTAAAGTTTTGTAGTCCTAGATGACTCTTGCTTCCTTCCTAGCAAGAGCCATAGTTCCTATAATAGAACATATCATTGATTTCAATTTTGCCAATCTCGGCGCACGACTGGGGCCAATGGCGTTATTTCAAAAAGGATGCATCACATAAATGGTCCATTTATAAGTTATGGCGCACAATTGTTATGGTCAAATAACAATTTTGTACTGAGAAAAAGAGATGTTTTCTTTAGATCAGGAGATAGAATTATCGCCAACAACGCTGAATCTACAGTTGCAAAACCACTCTTTACTCAAGTTTGGTAGTTTGGCCGAGGTCGAAAATAATACGCCAAGATACTTCTCAGTGTGCTTTTTTTTAAAAGCCTGCTAGTCCGAACCTCGGTGTCCTAGAATATGCGCCGAAAGATCCATAGCCTCCAAAGTTGAGATCAATGGCCATTTCTATTTCAGGAACTTTGATCTTTTCTGACCTAGGAAGACAGAAAGGGTCCACTGGGACTATCCCGGAACTAACGTTTACCACAACGTATTGCAATCGAAACGTCAAAACTATAGAATCCAAAGGACTATTACTATTATACGCCAATTCGTATTTTCGACTTTGCGATGGAGCGTGATACACCAGAAGTGGACTGCACAGTTACGAAGAAAAAGATGCTGTCGTTTCCCCTGGACATTTTGGGCGTGTAAATAAGCCAATTCGTCTTTCCGGTGGAGGTGTTGTTCCGACTGCAAATTCTTTTGGGATAAATTGTAAAGAAATCATAAGGGAAAAACATCAAAATTCTAATTTTCTTTCAACATGCACACTTTCAAATTTATAAAGCCACCATATGATCTTTTAAAACTATTTATAATGAGCCAAATCACACTTGGGTGTTTCGAATAAAATACGCAAGACTTGTGAATTTCGACTGCGAGGGAACCGGGTAAAAAAAAAATAAAAGAAATGATGAAAAAATATGGAAGAAATATCGCATAAACAGCTCATTCTTGGAACATAAAAGAAACTGAAACTTGAAACTATTTGTTTAAACTTTCGATAAATTTTTAAATAGCATACGGGTGGTTAAAAACCTGAATTGCTCTTTGGTGCAAGACAAATTTGACATTTAGGCAAAATTTCTCTATCATTTTTTTCATTTTTTACCCGGTAATTTTTATTCGAAACGCAAAATTTTTGCTCATTTTTATTGGGAACCCCCAAAGTGTGATTTGGCTTATTATTCAGTCCCTTTAATAAGCCAATTCGCACTTTCGGATTTTTCTGGTGGAGGTGTGGTTTCGACTGAAAATGTTGGGGGATAAATTATAAAGAAATGATAAAGGGAAAACATCAAAATTCTAATTTTCTTACAACATGCACACTTTCGAATTTATAAAGCCATCATATGATCTTTTAGAAACCATTTTACACATTATTCAGTCCCTTTAATAACCAACATGTGACTATATTTCTGGCAAAATGGGATTTTGTTGATTTTTGCCGTTTTTTTTTTTTCCTATCATTTCTTTATATCCTTATCCCACCTGAATTCAGCAGAAACGCGAAAACTTTTCGGCAAAAGTCAAAAGTGCGAATTGGCTTATAACCAACATGTGAATATGTTTCTGACAAAATGGAATTTGGTTGATTTTTGCCGTTTTATCTATCATTTCTTTATATCCTTATCCCAACTGAATTCAGCCGAAACGCAAAAAGTTTTCCGGCAGAAGTCACAGTGCGAATTGGCTTATTATTAAGAAATAAGGGAAATACATCAAAAGCTCTAATTTTTTTCTGTATACAGCTGGAAATTTAAACGCCATCATATGATCATTATACCATTTTTTATAACTTAATCCCAACCTAATTCGGTCGAAACGCCAAATTATTTCTGCAAAAGTACGAATCCGCTGGACATCTAACTGGTAATATCGTCCCCTTCCCAAAAACTACAACTTACATCCATTTCTAAGCACCCCTTCAACTGGCACTGAATAGTAATAATTATAAGTCGTTTCGTCACTATTTGTATAACCCAGAATAGGCCACAGTAACTCATAAATAGAAAGAAATACAAACTTTCGACCAGCAGACATTTCGCATCTTCTACTTGCATAACAGGTGTAAATTTGAGAATTTTATAAAGGGCCGTAGGCCCTGAAATGAAATTAAGATTTTATAAATAATCTGAAGCAAGGTCTAATAGTGCTTTCTCTTCACCACCGGGCTGCTAATAGCCACTTCAAAGCCAAAACGAGTCATTCTCTGAAATTGGCTAAAAGAGTGGCGAGACAAGGAAACATTTTTTTTTTTTTTTTTTTTTCGACAGTAACCTTTTATTCGTAGCGAACGGACTCACAAACTAGCAGACGACAGTCCAGTAAAGACAAAATCGAAAACAATGTTCGAAATCGACCGAAAGTTCACACTAATCAAGTCAGGCTTATCTGTGGATGTAACCGGGTCTGCCACCCTCGCAGAAAGATGTAGAATCGTCCATCACTGCGGTCCTGACGCTCTTCCTCTGCAAACAGATCATACAATTACAGCACACAGAGTCGAAAAAACCGTCTTTCGTTATAAGCCTGAAATTTAGGTAAACTGTAAAGTACTCAATTTACTTCCGGACTCGCTCAATTCCGTAAACGCTGTACATCAAAGACCGATATTGCCGTTAGTAAAGGTAATCGAAACACGAAACAAACAATCGGAACAAATAACGAAAACGAACACACCACAACAAGGGTGGGTGCGCAAGGAGGAGGGAAATTATTAGACCTTGCTTCAGATTATTTATAAAATCTTAATTTCATTTCAGGGCCTACGGCCCTTTATAAAATTCTCAATTTTATTGCATAATCCTTCGCAAGGTCTAATAGTGCTTGTTTAAAGCCACTTACATGAGGTTAAAACCTTCTTCTGAAAATCCGAACTCCCGTCCTCTAGCGGTCTTTTGTAAAATCTTTGAAATGTACCTGACGATTTCCAATTGGCGGAATCGAGGATGTCTTGCACAGTGACCCCTGAGGCTACCGCCTGTGAGGTAGATGCACCCCTAGTAGAATGTGCAGTCCAAACTGAGGTGTTAATACCTGCCTTTTCCAGAACACGTTTGATCCAACCTGCCACCGTACTCGATTTCACTGGCAAATAAGGCCTGACTGTGGATATAAATAACTGATTACCTTGATCTGTCCTGAGATGACTTGTACGTTCTAGATACAACCGTAAACAGCTTACCGGATCCAAAAGTGGTTCTTCCGGAAATTCAAAAATAGTGACTGTACGTGGTTTTTGACCAATTTTCCTGGTCTTATCTAACGACTTAACTTTGAATACTACCTTATCGCTCATATCAGTCATGAACTTTGTATCGAGTAACGTCAGATCGGACGACCTGCTCGCTGTTACTAACGCCAACAACATAACGAGTTTCAAAGTTAGGTCTCTCGCATCAAGACCTTCGTTCTGACCCATGCTTTTAATAAACTCCAGAACAACACCAACATCCCAGAAAACAGTATATTTAGGTGTTGGCGGATTGGAATTGAATATGCCGGCCATAACGGCACTTACCTGTTCATGCTGCCCAACAGGCATTTTGTCTATGTGGGGATGTAAGGCGGAAATACCTGATCTAAACCCGTTTATGGTAGAGTACTCATAACCTGCTTGGTACATATCGGACAAGAAATTGACAATGTCTACCACAGTGGCTTGAAAGGGATTAATTTGCCTCTGACGAGCCCAGCTACTCCACTTACTCCAGGCGTATTTGTAAGATATTTTTGTACCCTTCCGCCATCTATTTCTGAGCAAGTGGACAGCATTCTCCGAAATGCCCTGTTCTCTTGCTCTATCCCCGACACTTTCCAAACCGCAAGAGTCAATGTCTTCTTGGCAACCAGAGGATGGATCTCCCCTGATGGGTTTGTCAATAATTTTTCCACAGGTGTTAGTATCAGCGGAAAGTCCGCCACCATGTCCAATAACATCGGATACCAGAACTGGGTTGGCCACGTAGGTGTGATCAGTAAGACCCGAGCTTTTTCTGACCGAATTTTTCTTAATGTTCTGCCTATTAGGCAGAACGGAGGAAAAGCATACCCGCTTATTGCGCTCCAATTTATCTGAAACGAGTCTGTGCTCATGGCATATGGGTCGGGTTTCCAACTCACAAATTTCCGTTTTTGTGTGTTCAGTCGATCCGCAAACAGATCTACATCCGTCCGACCTAACCGAGTCTCTATTTGGCGGAAAACCGAAGGATTCAATTTCCAATTGCTGGACTCGGTCCATTTCCGAGATAAGGAATCTGCCAGATGGTTCATTTTCCCCGGGATGTAAACTGCCGAGTGCAAGATTTGTTTTTGTGCACAAAACTCCCAAAGCTCGGTCGTTATTTCCAGTAAAAGATTGGAAGTCGTGCCGGATTTTTTGTTCACCTGAGAAACAGCAGTCAAATTGTCCATGAATAGGATTATGTGTATTTTCGACAAATCTTTGGCAAATGCCTTTACAGCCATAGTGCCCGCCTTCAATTCTTTGGCGTTTATGTGCCAATTCCGCTCCAAATGGTTCCAGGTACCCCCTATTTTCCAATTTTGATTCCAAGCCCCCCAACCGTGATCGCTCGCGTCTGTGGTAATCTGAACTTCCCGAACGGGATTGAGAAAAGTGCAGCCGTTGCTGGACTCCAGATACTGAATCCACCAAAGCAAATCCTCCCTGCAAAGCTTGTTCAGAACTACAGGGGCTTCGTAATTCTGCCCCTTCATGAGAGCTAAAGCACTCGACATTTGCAGATGTCGATAATGAAGTGGGGCTAATTGTACAGCAGGAATTGAAGCAGTTAACTTCCCTATCAGTTTTGCTAGCATCCTGACGGACACCTGTTTCGCTTTTAAAATCGTCGTCGCCTCCGAAATGATGTTGTTTATTTTTGTCTGTGGTAGGGAAAGAGTCATTTTTATCGTGTTTACTGTCAAGCCGAGATAGTCCATAATTTGACAAGGAACTTGGACCGTCTTTTCCCAGTTTATTAAGAACCCAAAATTTTCTAGAATGAACACCACAGCTTTCATGTCTTCCAGAATTTTGATTGGGTCTTGATTCAGTAAAATGAGGTCGTCCAGATTAATCAATGCCCGTAATCCTATTCGCCTCAAAAGGGCTAGGACCGGTTTGAGTAGCTTTGTGAATACCCGAGGAGCAGGGGCCAGGCCGAACGCCATCACTAGAAACTGATACAAAGTGTTTTTCCACTTGAACCGTAGAAATTTTGTTTCCTGTGGATGCATCGGGACACTGAAATAGGCATCTTTTAGATCGAGTTTCAACATGAAGTCCCCCGGTTTTATCATGTTTACTAAATCCGTCATGTTCGCCATTTTGAAGTGTTCGTACTGAATGTTTTGATTCAAGCGTTTGAGATTTATGACTGGTCTGACCCCGCCGTCTTTTTCGGGGCTAGAAACAGATGTGAAACAAATTGAGACTGCTCGGGATTCACTTTTTCTATCGCCTTTTTCTGGAGCATTTTCTCTATTTCCTCGTCTATTTTCAGACTGTCCGCTTTGCTGAACCTGGGAAAAAAGGGTTCTTTTCTCTGAACTGGTTTCTGGGACCAATTAAGAGTCAGACCCGTTACCGAACTCAAGATGTTTGGGTCTTTCGTTAGTTTTTGCCAATTTTCCAGAAAAAACCGGAGTCTTCCCCCTACCGGGAGCTGTCTCATTTTTGCTGATGGAGGCCTGAATTTTATTGCCAAAACTTCGGGTCGAATTTGTACTGAAGCATATCTTTGGTTCAACCTTGTTTTGAAAACCATGTTTTGTGCGGTGTTTTGTGCGGAAACGTTTTGTACAAAACTGTCGGTGCATTTTGGAAACTTAACATTGTTTTTCCAAGTGAATTTGTGCGCGAAATACCTTCCACGAAATCTTGGGGTGTACGACGCTCGACCTCTACGGTTGAAAAAGGTACCCCTTGCTCGGTCCGAGTCCATTCTAAACTGAAGGTTTCTGCCCCCGGCACCGAAGGATGTCGAGGGCCCGCCACGAAAGGGCCGAAAGACACCTGGTTGGGAAGAGCCAAGAGCTCTTTTCAATTCACGATTTTCTTTACGCTTTTTGACAGTTTTGCTCAGAATTTTGTGAAACCTGGAGCCGAGAAGCTCCTTCTTTCCATCCAAGCGATCAGCATTCTGAACAATGAGCTTCTGAGCTTTCTTGGTGTTCCCTAGAATTTTCGCCACCAGAGGTAGCCGTCGAAAGAAATTAATCTGGACATTAACTTGTCCCAAGCAAATCACTGTTTTTTTCAATCAACTGAATGGTTTCATCTACGCTCAAACTGTCGGGTTTCAGTTTCCCCTTTTTTATCTTATCAACGCTCGACCATAACTGAGCTAAAGGGCCCATGGCCCTCAAGAGGGCGTTTTGGATACGCGACATGCTCTTGTCAGATTTGATGAGCGGGATATTCCTCTTATCATCCTCAAAAAGGTCCAGCCAATCTTCGTCCAATTTAGGGACTGACAAATTTTCATGAGAAGGCTGGGGACAATTTTCCATTACTTTAGCCATTGTGTCCTCATCCAAATATTCCGAAAAATATTTTGCCAGAAAAGTCCCCAAATTCTTGTCTAAATTAAATTCTACATCTGGGTTCAAAGGATCGAACATATTGTACAAAGGCTTTCTTTTTGATCTGGCTGGACCAATATCAAGATCCGAATCACTTGCAGAAGAAGACGAAGTCCCCTCGTTAGAACTGCTCGAGTTCGAAGAAGAAGAAAAGTCATATTTCCGACTTTTGGGCTTGGTCGGTTGATTCGACTTACGCTTTTTAGCTCTTTCTTTAGATTCATAAGCATTAGCCGATTGGCTATGTCTTGCCGTTTGGCCATCATTTGCCGTTTGGCTATCTTTTCGCTTTGACCTTCGCGATTTTTCAGGTTTATTTGCCGTTTGGCCCGTATTATCGTCGCTAAAATTCCCCTCTTGTACACCGATATCTACCTCATTATCGTCCGACATAGTTCAAAATTGTATAAAGTGTGGTAACTTACAAAAATTTGTAGCAGTGGATCAAAGTATTTCTAAATAATGCTACAAAATTTTCACGTCCGCCGCGATTGCAGCCAATGAAGAGAATGACTCGTTTTGGCTTTGAAGTGGCTATTAGCAGCCCGGTGGTGAAGAGAAAGCACTATTAGACCTTGCGAAGGATTATGCAATAAAATTCAAGTTTGCTTAATTAGGCCAAAAATTGTCCAAACGCAAGATGAATGCGAATTGTTATCTACATCCGCAGTATTAACGAGCCTGGTAGGCTAAATTACATTCTGCTATTCTTTAAAAAATATGTGAAATGATAAAGCCTTGGTTCATTTTTTCGTAGCAACTTGAATAATATTACTAACTAGCCCGTTTACTGCTCAAAGGAACAGATATTTTACTAGCTAGTTCAACACAAAAACTATCTGTTTCCACAATATACGTCTTTTCGAGGATTCACTAGTGAGTACAATGCAGTATCGTTCGTCGGTACAAGCTTTGCTATTTTCAGCATACAAGCTTTTAAACACTCTACAGTACCTTACTGCAATAGGTTTGGAATTTTAAGGAAGAGAAAAGTTAACACACATTTTCTGGGTAGAAATATGCAGTGTAAACATTATCTATTGAAAAAAATTACATAGCCTTTCGTGATGTCGTGATAGTAGCGACCTGTCACACGGCAGTGTTGCTGCTATGCGCAACAAACTGCCACCATTTCAGCATGACTAGATCACGTGACTTGTATCTACATTTTCGTATCACTCAAGTCTAGGTCTTGTTTTCAATGATACGTTACCCTGACAAAGTGGGCGACTTAGGGGTGACGGTTAGCTCAGTTGGTAGAGCGTTGCTCTGCTAATCCAAAGGCCTCGAATTCGATTCTATCTCAAAGGGGTAAGCAGGTATGACGTTCACTCTAATTACCTCAGGTTAGGAAATGCATTGGGCTAGATCACCTATCTCACTTGTCGTGTATGCTACGAGTCTCAATGCCACGACATGTAGCAGTGACAGTTCGATAATGCCATGAACTAATGCTATCACGACTGTGATTGAAACGGGTAGCCACTGTCACGACCCGTAACCATGTCCATGATGTGACAGATCGATTATACCATGAGTCTTGACTGTCATGTATCGTGTTTGTGACGAGTCGTGACTATGACCACTCGTAGCTGAGGAGGGTCAGTGTTATCATGACTCGTCCACGTGACGCGTCGTACCTGGCCAAACCCGTCACTGTGACGGGTCGTCATTGTGCCGGGTGGTGTCTGCGGCAACGTCACGGGTCACTCGCTGTAGCGACAGGTGTCGACGCAGTGTCAAGTCGCATATGTGACAGGTCACTGACAAAGCGTCTCGATCACGTGTTAACAGGGCTGTATCCAATTTGATCTGCACCCTCCACTATCGTGATAGCTCGACGCTATCATCAGTCGTGTACGCAAGGGTCGTCACTGTCAAGACCTATGGCAATGACGGGTCGATCATGTGATGGGTCACTGCTATCGCGGGTCGTGTCGGGTTGTCCTTGTCACGATCCGCAAAGGTGACGAACCAGTCATGTGATGAGTCGATTATGCGACGGGTGGTTGCTGTCACGAGTCCTGTTTGAGATGAGTCGTAGCTGTGACAACTCGTTATTGTGACGGATTGTCACTGCCACAGGTCGTCCATATGGCGTGTCGTATCTGCCACAACCCATGGCTGTGGCGGATCAACACTGCCGATTCGTTTCTTCGGCAACTCGATCGCGTGCTATTCGCTGATGCGACGGGAATCGAAAGAGCGTCGGATCGTGCATGTCAAGGGTCGCTTGCACAACGTCTTATTTACCTGTTAACATGGTTTCATTGGCTTTTTACCACTGTTTTCAATGTTTTTATGCAATGACCAGTGATTAGGTCATGTTGTGTTTTATGTTAACAACTCTTACAGTAACAACAGTTGTTATTGTCTACTTAGGTAGTTTTCTTTCTGTTGTAGCCCCACAGTAGGGGAAAATGGGGATTCCAGCTCACCTGTGACGTCATAATGACGTACGCTTGTGCTATATATTGTATGAGAAAAATAAAAAGTTGAAAAGCAGCATATGTGTTTTATTTATTCAATATTACAAATATTTACAATTATGATAAAAACAAAAATATCTCAAATATCTCAAATTACATATTATGTTAATACATGTGTCCACTCACAAACTTAATACATGTGTCCACTCACAAGAACTTAAACTGATATAAGTTTGCAAATGTTATAAAAACTGACTTCAAATCAACATAGATAATGTTAATTCATTGCATAGTCTACAGATTAAGCAAAAAGACAATTTTTTTTAACTACATATCAAATGTACATGTCTATTTGGGTCATAGCTAAGTTTCAAGTTCTTGCCAAGCTTGAAAAACTTCGCTCCAATCTTCTGCACTGAGGGTGATGAGATCATAGCATCCACTAAGCTCGTCATACTGGTGAAACTGTATACAGTCGTCCCGCTCAATGACTTTCACACAAAGATCTTCTGAGACTTGTAGATGAAATCCTGGTATTGGTAAAGATTCAAAATAATCCTTCACCAAGGCTTGATCTTCAGAAGGTAATGTAAGTTCCCCGATAACAGATGACTTATTCACCCAAGTGATCTAGAGATAGTTTCACGTTTAAATTCGTGATCATAATTGAGTTCTGCTCAACCATCTTGTGACAGTCACTGCATTTATGCACATCAATTTTCTGAAATATGAGATCCACTGACGTCATATGCTTCTTCAGCATTTACCAATCTTTCAATGACAACAAAATTCCCTTCTTGGTAGGATATAACCTCCGAGATGTATGATCCGTAATATATTCACGAATGTTAACCTTCACTTTCTGTTGATTTTTCGCCAATTTAATATATATTTCTCCATTAATGGGTATCATAGCCTTTAAATCATCTAAACTGATCTTCTTCATGGACTTTGTAGTGGCAGCTTTACGCTCCGGTTCTCGCTTCATTTTAGGGTCTGTCTTAATTTTTCACTTTTTACACGGCGACGTCGTAGCTGGTAATTCATCTCTTTTCATCTTTCTAAGATGTGGACGCCTTTGACGCTGCTGACCTGACTTCACCTTAGACTTTACCATGGGCATTGCCATAGACTTTGCTGTAGGTTTTTCTCAGGCTTTGCTGTAAAATTTTCTACAGGCATTGTCTCAGACTTTTCTACAGGCATTGCATAGATGGTAGTTGTTGTTCACTCTTCAGTATTTTGATACAGAATGTGTGTTACGTCTGAGGGCGGACGCCTTTTATTCTCTATAGGGAGATGTCACACTCAAGGATGGACACACTTTGTCCTAATATGTTTAGAAATAACTTTACAGAGAAAGTCTTTAAACATAGCTCTATATACAACAACATGTTGAACATGTTCAACTTGTCCAACAACATCTTGAACAACATGTTGAACATGTTGAGCAACATGTTGAACATGCTGAACTAGTTGAACAACTTGTTAAGCAATTTGTTGAACAATTGTTAAACAACTTGTTGAAAAAAACTTATTGAACCATACCATGCCATTCGAACACATGTTGGAATGGCGTGCTCTTCCCACAAAAAATTTGGATGAAACAGCTTATAGTCAGATATGCAAATAGCCTGTGACACTTCATGCAAAAACTAGAAATAAAACTGGATAAAACGGCAAAATTTTGATTTAAATCGGTTAAACATGACCAAAGTTTTCTACTTTTTTAAAAAAGTGACTAAAATAAAAATTATGCTTACAGCTACATATGCAAATAGCCTGTGACCAGTTTATGTCAACACTAGATATAAAACTGAATCAAACGGTAAAATTTTCATAAAGATATCTACATCTTGTGTTGAGCGACGTGTTCAAGAATTTCTGGTGATGTCCTTGCCGTTTCCTCAACACGAAACACTGGGGGTGAGGATCCATGGTATGCCTGGGGGGGGGGGGTAGGTCCATAATAACTTCCGGAGGGGGTCCATAATATTTTCGGTGACTTAGTCATGTAACTTGGTCACATAGTCATATAGTATGGTCTAGGGTTATGCCGCCCACAGGTGGGCTCAAACCACCAACCTCACAACCATGAGTCCTACTCTCTACCGACTGAGCTATTCCGGAATTAACCAGAATGTTTGTGAATACAAGCCATATAACATCATAACGCACTTATTCATCACGTACTCATTCATAATACACATTCATCACGCACTCATTCATACCACACACATTCACACTCATTCATAATACACATTCATGAAGTACTCTATGGTATAGGGTTAGGGTTTTGTCGCTTAGGGTTATGACGTCATTATGACGTCATCATGCCGTCATTGTGACGTCATTATAACGGGAGCACGCTCAGCACTATAAATCACCATCTGGGCTTTAATCTCCAAATTGGTTCTGGCCCAGGTGGGCTGGAATCACCATGGGGATTCTGGCCCACCTTTTTGAGGTCAAAATGGCGTCATTATGACGTCATTAGCTTTTCATTGGTCACGTGATTCATGACATCACGATGATTGACAGGTGATAGATAGAAAGTGGGCGGGGCTTAATTTGCTTAAATGACTTAATTGGCTTAATTCTTCAAATGATTCATGACGTTACGATGATTGAGTTGGAATTCCCATTTCCCCCTATTGCCCGCAGTTGATCTCATGTTAACGACCCGGTGGACACGCGTGGTCGGTACTGCAGGAACATTTTCTTGTAAAGTTTGCAACCATTGTCTCTTTCTGTGTCAATCTTGCAAGCGAGGGCGTGTTGCAGCGACTTGACACAATGACGAGTTGTCGATTCTCTGGCTACCTGTACCGTTCACGAGTGCGGTTGCAAACAAGTACCTCGTGTACGCAGCTACGATTTTGCCACCATCCGTGCGCATGTGCAAGGTGGAAAATGCGTTGAAGGAGCAACGCCGCGTCAGACTGCATTGTACCCCATTGACCGTGCTAACACTAATCGTTAGAAACACATCCATTGTTGTGTGTTCTGACAATGATCACAGAACCGACGTACTGACATGGGATGGTAAGCTGCAGTGTAGCATCGGTTCACAAGGTTCTGCAGCAGGAGACCTCAGCTTTCCATGCCTGTGCTGCAGTGAAACGAGTGGCGGCCTGTTAGTCTCAGGCTACAACAATAATCGCCTGCAAGTGGTCGATGGGGGGGGGGGGAGGGAATGGACAGTCGTCAATTGCAGCCACAGCAAACTTGCCATATGCAGCAGTCCTTCACGACGGAACACTCCATGTTAATTCAAACATAGCACATACACTCTCCAATATGAATAATACGCAAAAAAAATTATACCAAAAATTTGTGCTTCCATATAAGGTCATTGCGTATGCCATATTAACTTCAAATTTCTTGTTACAGAAACCAATATAAATGATAGCGTTATTTATAGTTAGTGGGAAATATTGTAGGAATTTGTGATTTGGGTTCACAGCTAGCATGTATATACAAGTAGAGGACGGAATTCGACTGTTTCAGCCATGTGACATGTGAAATTGACGGAAAATACTCGGGACCGTCGAACAGGATTGGAACTGGTCTGAAGATTTGGACATGTGAATTTGTCCGTTAAGACAAAACTTGTGGACCTGTCTAAATAAGAATATATATATAAAGATTATGAACCTATGTTATGCAGAATTTCATGAAAATCGTAATTTGTAAAAATGGAATTCATAATGGATGAAAAAACTCATAATTTCGGATGTACTTAATAGCATCGTTAAAAAATAATTGATGTAGTAGTAGCAAATGCTCAAAGCAGTTGTTCTTCTACTGTGAAGCATTCAACTACATAAGCGCCAATACAAAATTATTACGTTTCCTTTTCAATGCTCTCACATCAGGCTCTTGCTTGACAATTTGCATGCTACTTCTTAATACAATACAGAATCCTACTGTGCCATAAGAGCTCGTCACTATTTTATTATAAATAATCTTTTTCTTAAGCATGCTCTGAATCTGAATATATATTTGAAAGTAAGTACACATCTCCTAGAATTACAGTTCCCCTGTAATATATGATTATTCAAAAGGGACGGAAGATTTAAAACCACATAAAAATGGGGGGATACGTAGACATATCAAATGGCATTATATGTTTGCGATTGCACTTTTAATTGTAATAATTGCTACTTGAGAAACATTATTCCCCGCAGGTCTGTAATATGGATGAAATTAGGAACAGAAATCGTTTCAGCTCTTTCGTTATACACAAACATGCAAATAATAGGTATAAATTTTCGCATTGTTTTTTTTTTAAAATTCTTACGTTTCCTTTCCAATGCAAACGATATTATTGCTACACTCTTACATCAGACTCTTGCTTGACAATTTGCATGCTAATTCTTAATACAATTCAGAATCCTACTGTGTCATAAGAACTCGTCACTAATTTATTATAAGTAATCTTTTTCTTAAGCATGCTCTGAATCTGAATATAAAAATGAAATAAGTACACATTTCCTGGAATTACACTTTCCTGTAATATATGATTATTCAAGTGGGACGGAAGGTTTAAAAACATGTTGGGAGATACATAGTTGGGAGATATATAGACATAACTAATTGCATTATATGTTTTCAATTGCGCTTATAATTGTAAGAATTGCTACTTGAGAAACATTATTCCGTAATATGGATGAAATTAGGAACAGAGATCGTTTCAGCTCTTGCGTTATACACAAAAACACAAATAATAGGTATAAATTTTCGTATTTTTTTCAAATCTAGTGTACTGCAAAATAAAGTGTAATGTCCAACGATATTACCACTAGCTGACTTCAAGTTAATCAAGTATCAAAAGGCTTGTAGGATCACCAAAAGTGGTAGAACCATTTTAAAAAATAGTCCTGAAAATATTTTCAAGACCGGCATTTGACCAATCTTCTGTGGTTCCCCGGACACACTTTTAGACCTCCCCAACCTTGGAATACTCCAAAAAATTTAAAATTTAAAAGAAGTCGCGCTAAAACAACATACAGGAGAAGGATTATTTGAAAAATAAAGCATGGGGTCAAATGAAACATTAGGCATTTTAAGCATTACGTCAGTTTCTGAAGGATAGTTAAAAGTAATTTTTAAAGAAAAGATCACTTGCAGAAAATTCTTTAAAAGTTTAGAAGAAATACAATCAAACTACAAGAAGCAAAACATATTGAAAAATTGCTTATAAAGAGTTAGATTGCATTTAGCCAATTTTTGGCGGTCCAACAAGAATGTCCGTGTGCACAGCCGGAAAAGTCATAGTGAAGACATTAAAAACGAGAAAGCTGAAAGAGATATTATTTGTATCTCTCTGAATTCTATCAATTTTTGCCAGTACTTTATGCAATTTTGGCCATATCGCCAAAATCAATGCAAGCCTAACGGGCATTCCTGTTAGATGTCATAGCATTTGGACCTGTTTTCAAAAGAAAGAAGCATGTAAATTTTTTTTAAATTTGGCCGATTTTGACCAAAAAAATGTTCCTACAATTTGGCTTTATCACCTAAATATATTCGATGTTTGCGTAACCACTTGGGTAACACAGTTGCAAAATTTCAATGGACACAGAATGAGAGGGGAATAGAATTTTAAAAATTGTGATAGATAGCTTTTCAGGTTTCACGTGAGGTGACTAAAATAAACCACGCGATCTTAAATTTCTGCCCTTGGTGTGACTACATGTGGCACCGCATGATCCTATTTCCGCGTGGGGTAGCGCTAGACTGCAGTACGCTGGTGTACTGCATACACACACAGCTCGGAATGTACATGAATGAGGCTGTATCCAAGTAGTGTACGTCTAGAAAAAAAACAATGATATTTTATTAAA
The DNA here is from genome assembly GCA_949752745.1 of Protula sp. h YS-2021. NCBI lineage: Eukaryota > Metazoa > Annelida > Polychaeta > Sabellida > Serpulidae > Protula > Protula sp. h YS-2021. Next base: position 14,952 of record CATKHT010000198.1, read on the forward strand.
CTTTGCTGTTGCTGGGGACTAAAAATGGTTATTGCATCTTACAGAAAATCGTTAATACATTACTAAAATACTGCATTGTTTTCCAAGGATATAACCTTTTTACAGACATAGAGCATACGCAACATGCTCTTCCTTTACTGGTCCTACAAAAACTTGTCCAGAATGTTTTACTGTTTTTGCTTTGACATTTTTCTAATGTGTTCTTCACTGAGTGATATATATATAAATAAAAGTGTACACAGTAATATATTTCATGTAAAATGACTGTGGAGAAAAATCTTAGGTAAATTAAAAAAACAGACGAAATTAACAAATCGATAGAATCGATATGAAACACACTACTTCAGATCAAATGGAAAGTTCATTGTATTGACTTAAGTAAAGCCAAGAAATCTAAATCAGTGACCGATCCTGTTGGGAAAATTGATTGAGAAGTTAGGTGGGCTGTCGCGTTTAAAACAAGCATATTCCATTCCTCAACAAGAATGAAATTTTTTTATTTCGTTTTTATTTTCATAAGCTTTCGTATAACTTTTGAACAATTTAGAATTACAACTAATGCCACATAAAAATTACATACACAATATATGACAAGATAATCTAATCTTTGTAAACTGGTTTAAAATTCTCACTGTTATACTTAAATATAATTAATTGAAGGTGTATAATAAATATTCTAGATGTTTGAAAGAAAAAATATCAAAGCAAATCAAAATGTTTGACAAAGAACAACAAAAGAGAAAGCATAGACAACGTACCATGCAGTCTTTAAAAACAAAGAGGGACACACCAGAGCTAAATGAGAAGTACAACCTAAACACTTTACACTTAAAAATGATGGATAAGGAAAGTGACAGCAAGAATTCAACGAAGTGTAAAACTAAACAGTATTGAAAACATATTCATGAAAGGAAAAATCAGTAAAAACTAGCACAGGTGTATTTGGAACCATACCTAACACAAAACTGAGTAGGAAAGTAAAATCTGAAGTCTGTTTCCAAATTCGTATGAAGAAAATTAAGGCAAACGTTTGCATTTTAGCTGTACACATATCATTACGGGAAAATAACTTTCTCATCACAAGTGTCATTGATAAGCCTTATTTTAATGAGGATAACGAGTGGTATGAGTGATCACCTCAAAAAGTTTAATTGTATGTTAATTCTTAATTCTTAATTAAATGTGTTATCTGTGTAAATTTTCACATTTGAGCCACGGTCACAACACACTAGACTGCCTAAGACACCAGTTAGATTTAATTCGGCTATGCCTTTTATTGTGCTGTTCCACATCATAGCATGGATAGTGCGCTTTCACGTCACCATAAATAAAATGAAGTGCCTAAGGTTCTTTTTCATCATTTCCATAGTTTACTGAATTCGTAAAGTGTTTCCGTATGATTTTTTTTATTCTAACTTCGTGACGCAAACTCATTTGTCTGATTTCAATTTTTGAGCATGGAATTTACAGTGAAATTTTTCACAGGGGTTGTGTCTGGTTCTAGAGGTGCCTGAATAGGAAGTGGGGTCCGCCCGTCAACTTCCCGACCTATTTAAACGTTGGGAGAGTGGCATATAGATATCGCAAAACATATCAGTCAAATCAAAGGCTAAACAGTGACAGTCATAAGGAACTGTGGCCATCGTTCATCAAAGTTACTTTTGGGTCATCGGGTAACACAAAATATGCATGAAGTCAATTTTCATGATATATTTTTAAAAAGGTGGTAAAAACTGGCGCGCTTCTGAATATTCCATACCTTATGTTCCGAATTTTGTCAATTTTCAAAGCAACCAGTCATTGTCAGTACTGGGTTTAAATTTGCTGTGGATTTTAACCATGACAATGACCAGGTTTTGTTCTTTTGGCAGTAGAGAGGACATTTTTCTATTTTTCAACTCCCACATAAATCGTCCATTTAAAAAAAAAATCCTTAACGTTGCGTCATAGAGGTTAAATGAGCATAGTTGGAGGTCACGCCTGAAGAGGCTTTTATCAAAAGTATGTTCAATGGATGCTAAAGACGTTTAGTGGGCATTGCTCAATGGTCGCATATGTGAGCATAACCAAATTGCAACCTGATTTAATGTTGGGGAAGTGCGACTTTTGCTGGCAAAATTAATGGATACACATAGTCGTTATACAACGTCTATTTAGGGCTGTGTCAAAGACGTTGATCTATGGTCGCAAACCAATCGAAACCAAATTACAAGCAGATGCAATGTTCCAATTTGGCTTGGTACTGATGCAAACTCAACTGACCTTTTCTCGGTCTCAAAATGTTTACTGGGGTAGAATATGTCAAAAGCTGTGTTGACTTTAGTTTGCAATTGGTGTGGTTTTAAGCAAATATTTTTCAAAGAATTCTGAAGTTGAGTTCTGATTTTGAAGTGTTTAGAATCGCATTTTTGTATCTGTAAATTTCGCTACTCTTTAGCGAAAACGTTCTAGTTAAATGATTTTAGAAGGAGTAAGCTTCTTTCAAGCAAGAGGTTTTTTTCTGCCATTAATAACTTTGAAAACGATATGACACACCGAGAACTTTTTTTGAGAAAAATCTTGGACATATGTGACAATGAACTGTTGAACATTGAAATTGATTATATGCGACAAACAAAGAGAATTCAGCTTTGCCCCTTATTCATTCACAAGATTATCTATCATCTGGGTCAGATCTAAACCAATGTGGACAACAGTGTTATTTTTTATTTTAAGAACAATGTTAAACGCCAGAGTATGGGCCAACTGCATATTCTGCAAAGTTGCAACCAGATTCTCGATCCAAAAATCTTTTCAGTGTTCTCGTTTAACAATCCAAACTACAGGATATTTTATTGGAAAGTCCAAAGTAGAAACAATACTCTTAACGTGGCAAAGCTTGTCCGTAAAATATATCACGTATGAAATTAATATCGCGCCGGTATTTAGACTGCACGATTCATTGAAATTCGTAATTTATGGATACTAGAAGAACACCCTATGTGATAGTACATGAATACACAACCAACTAATGTGATAATATATTCAGACTTTTTGAAGATTTTGCAATGCTGAAAAAATTTACAATAAAAAGCCTACCAGAAAAAAATCCTCAAAGGCTTTAAGTTTGTCATATGGCTGAGACCATATGACGATCTGGAAAATCTCCTCCCAACGTGCTTTATAATGGCTGCCTTATTATTTACGACACAGAATATTCATAACATCACAGAGAACACGTCCAATGTTGCTTGAGCGAACAAAATACCCAAGAAATTCCAGGAGTTTTAAAACCGGGCAAAATAATACCTCCGTTTTACATAAACAACAGCAGCGACGAAGACAAAAAGTGTATTTTCAAGCTAGATGAAGGAGACAACGGTATTCAAAATCCTAAACTGAAAATTATTTTGACAGCCGATGAGAGATAAAGCTATAAAGCACAGTGAGTAAATGATTAAAATTATTGGATTGGTTGTTAAGATACCAAGTGTCATCATATTTACAATCCATTGAATTCTTTCCGTGTTCCCTTTTTATAGTTAATAAGCAATAATACAATACAAATAAAATATTATGTTTGTGCAGAATTGCTGCTTTCAGAGGATGCCATATATTGTCTGCCCAAAACCGACTCAACCTATTTGAAACAGTAAGTTCTTATTTTGTAGTCTTGACCGCTTAGGTATTTATATAACAATACAAAATGTATAAATATTAATAATAATAATAATAATAATAATGGTGGCTTTTTATATAACGACTTTCCAGTTGAAACAACTGCTCAAACCGCTTTACATCAGGTTTCGAACATACATTATTTTTAACCCAAGATTACTATTGATTCGACGTGCTCATACAGTGTTTGTTATAGTCCCTATCTGATGCAGACAATTTGCCGCTTTACAATATTCCTAAGTAGAAAGGCAGAAAACTATATAAGCACATCGATATCCCTAGGGATGTAACTAATGTTGCGATTCCTAGCCATGAGCAGGATTCGAACCCCCACGACCTACAGTATAACAACGTTTGGCTGTGACAACGGCTTTAACCACTCGGCCACACCGCCGATTATCATTATCACCTGTGGCATTTCTTTTTCCTCGTAATGAGCTTGTAAAAAGGAATTCTGCAAAATTCCTTTCTTTTCGAAATTGCACGTTTTAACTAGCATTGCAAGTAACACTTTTTATCACGATTACCATATATATCAAACCGAATGATTACATTAAGTACGGTTAATACAGTCTAAAAGCGCCAACTCCATCGTAACATTTTTAATATCCATCTTAAAGAACAAACCAAATACGAATTTAATCTTTCTCTTTGGACTGTATGATCAAAATCAGAGAGACAAGTGCAGGGTCATGTCTAAATCCTAACAGACAGCAACTAGAATTGCGAGGGCATCTTATAATCAGTGGTCGCACTAAATATGGCTCACACGTTTATTCAGTTCAGTTTAGTTAGGCTCATCCGTCGACTGCATGTGTGTAGGTAAACTTTTACTTGAAATGGTTCTTCACGTACAATTTTGATCCTTTTGCTTTTTATTGAATTTCTTCTAAATTTTAAAAGCATGTCCTTCACGTAATCTTTTCTTTAAAAATTGCCTTTCTTAACGATATTTTTGAAAAATAGGTCATAGAAAAATTGGTGTAAAAATGAAAAGGGTCATGAATATATGTTTAAATGAGTATTTTTCGCCGTTTGTTACAGTGGGTTCGACTCCTGCTATGTGCTTACATATACTTTCTCAATAAACTGGCACTCTCTGGTGGTAGCACAGAAAGATAAATATTAGACTAGAACATATACCAGTGCCAGTAAATTGGTGAACAGATATCGCGAAAATTTATTCACAGGAGAGAAGTGGTATCAAGGAAAGTTCTGCTGGTGATAAGGAGTTATGATAAAAATTTTATAAATGCTACTTCTACGTATAGTTTAGGTCTAATCATGCCGAAGAGTTGAATTTTTTGCTACATCTTAACACAAGATACTCCAGGAACATTGTTACCAGATGGGCTGTAGAGAATCAAGTACAAAACTCTTGTAGAATCGCTAAAAAGTGAGAGTAGCACTTTGGAAACTGGTTAATAAAATATTTCTGGAGGCCGGTATTTGCCTAACCTCTGACGGATCCCAAAAAACGACGCCCAAAAAGCAATCTGATTAAAATTACTTGCAGAAGAAGAACTCTTTGAAAATGTGATCCTGAGGTCATGTTTCTGTTATACACCAAAACAATAAAGTAAGCATCACTTGAAGAGCATTATTCTGAAATTTAAACAAATACAATTGAACTTCAGGAATGAACGCATTTTGGAAAAAAACAAAAAGCTTTAACAAAGTTGCTAATTTGGCCAATTTTTGACGAATCGCCACAAAGGTAATTTTTCAAGAGTTCACCACTTGGGGAATCTTCGTAAAAATTTTGAAAGCAATACGTTTAAAACCGCCGGAGAAGGCAAGGTAATATATCATAGCTATAACGACACCTAGGGTACATGTCGTTACCATTATCTTGGATAAAAGGGTTAGGGTTGCGTTTGGAGTCGTGTCTACATTAGCTTGGCGGGTGTTTTACGTTTAGCTAAACTATACAGACCGCCTTCAAGAGTCGTTTAAAAACGTACGCTAAAACCTGCCTGTCTTGACCAACTTCCAGACTCGGAAAGAAACTGTAGCATACAGTGAAAAAATTTCCACTAACTACTTTTCAAAATGCTACTCTCACTTTTTACCGACGCTACAAACCTATCGTACTTGATTCACTAGAGCCAAGCTGATCAAAATGTCCCTGTATAATCTAGTTTTATGACGTAATTCAGCCATTTCGCATGATTCGACCTAAACTATAAGCAACATTTCTAAAATTTTTGGTCGCAAACTCCTTTACATCATAAGCACTTTTCTTGATACTTGGTTAATTTTTAATGCCCTCATTTGGCCAATTTCTGGCAGATCGCCAAAAAAATAACTTTTCAAGAAATGCAAAATTTGAAGATGATCCGATCAAAATTGTGGAGGAAGAAGAAGCATTTTAAAAAGTGGCATGAAAAAATTTAAATACAAAACCAACCGCAAGAACTTTCGTACAAAATTTGAAAGGAATCCGATCAAAACTGAGAGAGAGGAAGCATTTTAGTAAATGTTTTCATGCGTACATTTGTACAAACGTACATACAGAAGACGGATACCAATCAACTGATGAGACAAAACTGCCCGACAAAGTCGGCTTGTCTGAAAAGTAAATTTTCAGGAGTTGTCTGCCCATTGAACATCTTTGCAAAATCTGACGACAATACAATCAAAATTGTGGAAGAAAAAACCCTTTGAAAAGTGGCTACCAAACAATTTTAAAATGCTCCCTATTTACAAAATGTTTGGTGGATTGCCAAAATATTTTAAGACGGACCTATCCAAGGAATATTCGTATAGAATTTGAAATGAATACAATCCAAGTAGTTGGAGTACTTTGAAAATTGGCTCCAAACAATTTAAAAATGTTTGTCATTTAGCAAATTTTCTTCTGGTCTGCCAAAAAAGCAGATATTCAAAAGAAGGAAGCCTAGTACACATTTTTTTGCAAAATAGATTGGTAATCCGAACAAAATTATGGAAGAAAAAGCATTTTGAAAATTGGCTACCAAAAATTATAAATGCCCCCTTCGAATCCCCCCACCTCATTTGTCAATTTTTTCAAGAGATAACCGACTGGGACAAAATCGTGCAAAACTGGAAAGAAATCCTTCCATATTGTAAGAGAATAAGCAATTTGAAAATTGGCTACCAAAAAAACGCCTTCCCCCTATTTGGTGAATCGCCAAAAAAGTAATTTTTCAAGTAGACCTTCCTATTAACCATGTCTGCAAGATTTGAAGACACTCTTATCAAAACTGTGTGAGAAGAGTGATTTTCAAAAATTGGTTGCCAAAAAATTTTAAATTGGTGCATAATTTGAAAGGGATCAGCTTAAAGCTGAGGGAGAAGGAACATTTTAAGTAATAGTACAGACGTACATAGAGACGACGGATGCACTACTGATCTACTGATGTGATCACAGCAGCCAGACGAAGTCGGCTATTCTAAAAAATTCGTGAGCCGTATTAAGTGTGGCCGCTGATCATAAGATGCTCTCGCCGTTCCGTTTACTGTCTATCATGATTTGAACGTAACACTGCACTTATCCTCATGCAATCTCAGATTAAATCCGTATTTAGTTTTTTCTTTAATGTTAAGATTGAGTTGGCGCTCTCAGACCGTATAAGCCGCTTTTAATGTAACCATTCTGTTTGATGTATATTGTGATCCTGCTTAAAAGAGTCACTTGCCATTCTAGTTTAAAAAACGTCCAATTTCGAAAAAAAAATTTAGCGGAATCCCTGTTTAATGTGGACAATTATAAGCTCATTACAATGAAAAGGACAAAGAAATGTATCGATATACTAGGGAAGCCATGAGGAAATGATTCAGTGATATCCGTTGCGTAAAATCGGAAACGATTATGTGATTCTAGGTGACTCCCTCTCTATAAAATCTGGGTAGGAGAGGTGACTTAATTATAGTCGCTCAGGATTAACAGTTATGAGCGTTCATATATCGTCATTATGTACAAATTGTACAAGAGCCTAGACATCAGTTTTAGTAGTTACACTGATAACAATTTAAATTCTTTAAAATTAAAAAAACAATGCATTATTTTTATTTTTACTTTTCCACTGTTGATAGTCGACGCTGCAGCCGAAAACACAAAATGTTGTGTGTACAGTCCAAAGGTCAAGGACACATGGATTACTCGAAGCCGGTTGTTTATCAACGACGGTCGTCTGCTGGCAAGCTTCGTTAACACTGTCATCACCCTCGTAGCACTTGAGAACCGACGACGACGGTGTCACTTTGGGAGGTCGATAATAGGTTGATTCTTTTTGTGTTACTACCTTAATTAGCAACATGATCCATTTCTTTTGTTGTTCGAAGAGTGGCAGAAATGCGCTTTGAAGCTCGTGAAAAGTGTGACTCTTCCAGCCGTAAATCAAATAAATGTCGGTCACTGGTCATTGCTTATTGTTGTTTGTTACTGTGGGTTCGACTCCCACAGAGTGATTTCTTATGCAATATACTGGCACCACTCTAGGTACTTGCACTGCAAGATAAATATTAAACTTGAACAAGTAAGAAGTAAAACTGGTTGAGACTCCCACCCAAACAAATCCTCACAAGAGACATAATTGTTTTCAAACTAAGTTGTATGTTGACCTTGCGTTAGTTGGATAAGAGGTCTGGAAGTTAAGTGCTTGATCATTGTCGCAGCTTAAAGATGTATGTTGGAAACTTTTTTCATATCGCTGTACTACCACCAGAGAATGCCTGTTTGTCGCAGAAATCGTTATGCCAGCACCCTGTCGGAGTCGAACCCACAATAACAAACAGCGAGAAGTGCAGAAAAGTATTACACTTTTTGCTTGTATTCACTTTACTATTTTTTTATCTGTCAATATTTTATTGAATGGCATCCTTTGTTAATTTTCCAATGTATTACGCATCCTGAGTATGCATGTCTACACCCCCAACTGGCCACCATCCGGAGAGAGAAAGAAGGTGTGTGATAGATAGGTAGATAGACAGAGAAAATTATCTGCCTTTAAGCGCAATTTTACCAGAGCAAACCTATGCTGACAAACTCACAAAGTCCCTTCTATGATCAGAAGGGTTTGAAACACATCTTTTATATTAAACTTTTTCTTCAACTCTATCTCTAGTAAACAATATTTGGGACTGTGATATAATTTCTTCCTAAAACATAGTAAATCATACTACATTAAAAGCTAAATATCCCCAATTATCGCCCACTTTTTCTGACATTTTTAAATAACTAGCGCAGCATAATTTCAATCATATGTGCACTTATCATTTACTTAAGTACTTGGTCGGTATACGATAAAATTATATGATATACTCCACAAAACTACATGCTGTTTCATTTGCAAAACTCAAAACATATGTGATGGCAGAATGTGGTTCTAGTAGGGGAGAGTGTCGGTTCTGGCAACGTAAACCCCCCTCCGTAGAGTTCAGAAGGGTCTGAATATGTATCTAGACCAGACAGTCTGTATTTTTAAAAAAATACCTCAAGTGGAAAATTGTTGTAAAAACTGAAGAGTCCTAAATATATGTTTTAGTGAGTATTTTTTGCTGTTTGTGACAGTGGGTTCGACTCCTACTGAGTGCTTACATGGACTTTCTCAATAAACTGACAGTCTCCGGTAATATTAAACTAGAACACATACAAGTGCCAGTGAACTGGTGAACAGATATCGCGAAAATTTATTCACAGGACAGAAGTAGTATCAAGAGAAGTTCTGCTGGTGATAAGGAGTTATGACAAAAATTATATAAATGCTACTTCAACGTATAGTTTAGGTCTAATCATGAGAAAGAGTTTAATTTTTTCTATATCTTAAAACAAGATACTCCAGGGACATTGTGACCAGTTGGGCTGTAGTGACTCAAGTACAAAGCTGTTGTAGGATCGCTAAAAATGTGAGAGTAGCACTTTGGAAACAGGTTAATGAAACATTTCTGGAAAACGTGAGCCTGAGGTCATTTTTTGGCTATACATCAATCTTGAAATTTTGAAAGCAATACGTTGAAAACCGCCGGAGAAGGCAAGGTAATGCATCATAGCTATAACTACACCTAGGGTACATGTTGTTACCATTACCTTGGATAAAAGGGTTAGAGATGCGTTTGGAGTCTACATTAGATTGGTGCGTGGGTAACGTTTAGCTAAAATATACAGACCGCCTTCAAGAGTCGGTTAAAAAGACGTGCGTTAAAACTTGCCTGTCTTGACCATAACATCATAAGCATTTTTCTTAATACTCGCTTAATTTTTAATGCCCTCATTTGGCCAATTTCTGGCGGATCGCCACAAAAATAACTTTTCAAGAAACGACAGTCTAGTGAACATTTATGCAAAATTTGATGATCCGATTATAATTGTGGAAGAAGAAGCATATTAAAAAGTGGCATGAAAAAAATTAAATGCAATGCCATCCCACTTGGCCAATTTTTCGCGGATTGCCAAAAAAGTGGTTTCAAGAGAAGCCTACCTCAAGAACTTTCGTACAAAATTTGAAAGGAATCCGATCAAAACTGAGATCGAAGAAGCATTTTAAGTAAAAGTTTACATGCGTTCATATGTACAAACTTACATACAGAAGACGGATACCAGTCAACTGATGAGACAAAACCTGCCCGACGAAGTCGGCTTGTCTGAAAAGTGAAGTTTCAGGTGTTGACTGCCCAGTGAACATCTGTGCAAAATCTGAAGACAATCCAATCAAAATTGTGGAAGAAAAAACCTTTTGGAAAAGTGGCTACAAAACAATTTCAAAATGCCCTCTATTTACCCAATTTTTGGTGGATTGCCAATTTGAAAGGAATACGATCCAAGTAGTGAGAGTATTTTAAAAATTGGCTCCCAACAATTTTAAAATTTTAGCAAATTTTCTTTTGGTCTGCAAAAAAAGGCAGGTTTTAAACTGAAGAAAGCCTAGTACACAATTTTGCAAAATTGGTTGGTAATCCGAACAAAATTATGGAAAAAGCATTTTGAAAACTGGCTACCAAAAATTATAAATGCCCCACTCCCCCATTTGGCAAATTTTTTAAAAGATAACCGACTCAGGACAAATCGTACAAAACTGGAATGAAATCCTGTCCAAATTGTGGGAGATAAGCAATTTGAAAACTGGCTACCAATAAATTATAAAAAAAAGCCTTTTTCCCTATTTGGTGGATCGCCAAAAAAGTAATTTTTCAAGTAGACCTTCCTATTTACCATTTCTGCAAGATTTGAAGACAATCTGATCAAAACTGTGTGAGAAGATGGAGTTTCAAAAATGGGTTACCAAAAAATTTTAAATTGGCACATAATTTGAAAGGAATCAGCTCAAAACTGATGGAGAAGGAGCATTTTAAGTAAAAGTACAAACGTACATAAAGACAACGGATACCCTATCTACTGATGTGAAAACAGCAGCCCGACGAAGTCTGCTATTCTAAAAAATCGTGAGCCGTATAAAGTGTGGCCGCTGATCATAAGATGCCCTCGTCGTTCCGCTTACTGTCTATCATGATTTGAACATAACACTGCATTTGTTTGTTCGTTTTTGATCATACAATCTCAGAAGGAAGATTAAATCCGTATTTGGTTTTTTCTTTAATGTTAAGATTGAGTTGGCGCTCTCAGACCGTATAAGCCGTATTTAATGTAACCATTCTATTTGATGTATATTGTGATCCTGATGAAAAGAGTCACTTGCCATTCTAGTTTAAAAAACGTCCAATTTCGAAAAAAAATAGCGGAATCCCTGTAAAATGAGGACAATTATAAGCTCATTGCAAGGAAAAGGACATAGAAATGTATCGATATACTAGGGAAGCCATGAGGAAATGATTCAGTGATATCCGTTGCGTAAAATCGGAAACGATTATGTGATTCTAGGTGACTCCCTCTCCATAAAATCTGGGCAGGAGAGGTGACTTGATTATAGTCGCTCAGGATTAACAGTTATGAGCGTTCATATATCGTCATTATGTACAAATTGTACAAGAGCCTAGACATCAGTTTTAGTAGTTACACTGATAACAATTTAAATTCTTTAAAATTAAAAAACAATGCATTATTTTTATTTTTACTTTTCCACTGTTGATAGTCGACGCTGCAGCCGAAAACACAAAATGTTGTGTGTACAGTCCAAAGGTCAAGGACACATGGATTACTCGAAGCCGGTTGTTTATCAACGACGGTCGTCTGCTGGCAAGCTTCGTTAACACTGTCATCACCCTCGTAGCACTTGAGAACCGACGATGACGGTGTCACTTTGGGAGGTCGATAATAGGTTGATTCTTTTTGTGTTACTACCTTAATTAGCAACATGATCCATTTCTTTTGTTGTTCGATGAGTGGCAGAAATGCGCTTTGAAGCTCGTGAAAAGTGTGACTCTTCCAGCCGTAAATCAAATAAATGTCGGTCACTGGTCATTGCTTATTGTTGTTTGTTACTGTGGGTTCGACTCCCACAGAGTGATTTCTTATGCAATATACTGGCACCACTCTAGGTACTTGCACTGCAAGATAAATATTAAACTAGAACAAGTAAGAAGTAAAACTGGTTGAGACTCCCAGCCAAACAAATCCTCACAAGAGACATAATTGTTTTCAAACTAAGTTGTATGTTGACTTTGCGTTAGTTGGATAAGAGGTCTGGAAGTTAAGTGCTTGATCATTGTCGCAGCTTAAAGATGTATGTTGGAAACTTTTTTCATATCGCTGTACTACCACCAGAGAATGCCTGTTTGTCGCAGAAATCGTTATTCCAGCACCCTGTCGGAGGCGAACCCACAATAACAAACAGCGAGAAGTGCAGAAAAGTATTACACTTTTTGCTTGTATTCACTTTACTATTTTTTTATCTGTCAATATTTTATTGAATGGCATCCTTTGTTAATTTTCCAATGTATTACGCATCCTGAGTATGCATGTCTACACCCCAACTGGCCGCCATCCGGAGAGAGAAAGAACGTGTTTGATAGATAGGTAGATAGACAGAGAAAATTTTCTACCTGTAAGCGCATTTTTACCAGAGCAAACCTATGCTGACAAACTCACAAAGTCCCTTCTATGATCAGAAGGGTTTGAAACACATCTTTTATATTAAACTTTTTCTTCAACTCTATCTCTAGTAAACAATATTTGGGACTGTGATATAATTTCTTCCTAAAACATAGTAAATTATACTACATTAAAAGCTAAATATCCCCAATTATCGCCCACATTTTCTGACATTTTTAAATAACTAGTGCAGCATAATTTCAATCATATGTGCACTTATCATTTATTTAAGTACTTGGTCTGTATACTATAAAAAATATATGATATACTCCACAAAACTACATGCTGTTTTATTTGCAAAACTCAAAACATATGTGATGGCAGAATGTGGTTCTAGTAGGGGAGAGTGTTGGTTCTGGCAACGTAAACCCCCCTCCGTAGGTCTCAGAAGGGTCTGAATATGTATCTAGACCAGACAGTTTGTATTTTTAAAAAATACGTCATGTGGAAAATTGTTGTGAAAACTGAAAAGAGTCCTAAATATATGTTTTAGTGAGTATTTTTTGCTGTTTGTGACAGTGGGTTCGACTCCTACTGAGTGCTTACATGGACTTTCTCAATAAACTGACAGTCTCCGGTAATATTAAACTAGAACACATACAAGTGCCAGTGAACTGGTGAACAGATATCGCGAAAATTTATTCACAGGACAGAAGTAGTATCAAGAGAAGTTCTGCTGGTGATAAGGAGTTATGACAAAAATTATATAAATGCTACTTCAACGTATAGTTTAGGTCTAATCATGAGAAAGAGTTTAATTTTTTCTATATCTTAAAACAAGATACTCCAGGGACATTGTGACCAGTTGGGCTGTAGTGACTCAAGTACAAAGCTGTTGTAGGATCGCTAAAAATGTGAGAGTAGCACTTTGGAAACAGGTTAATGAAACATTTCTGGAAAACGTGAGCCTGAGGTCATTTTTTGGCTATACATCAATCTTGAAATTTTGAAAGCAATACGTTGAAAACCGCCGGAGAAGGCAAGGTAATGCATCATAGCTATAACTACACCTAGGGTACATGTTGTTACCATTACCTTGGATAAAAGGGTTAGAGATGCGTTTGGAGTCTACATTAGATTGGTGCGTGGGTAACGTTTAGCTAAAATATACAGACCGCCTTCAAGAGTCGGTTAAAAAGACGTGCGTTAAAACTTGCCTGTCTTGACCATAACATCATAAGCATTTTTCTTAATACTCGCTTAATTTTTAATGCCCTCATTTGGCCAATTTCTGGCGGATCGCCACAAAAATAACTTTTCAAGAAACGACAGTCTAGTGAACATTTATGCAAAATTTGATGATCCGATTATAATTGTGGAAGAAGAAGCATATTAAAAAGTGGCATGAAAAAAATTAAATGCAATGCCATCCCACTTGGCCAATTTTTCGCGGATTGCCAAAAAAGTGGTTTCAAGAGAAGCCTACCTCAAGAACTTTCGTACAAAATTTGAAAGGAATCCGATCAAAACTGAGATCGAAGAAGCATTTTAAGTAAAAGTTTACATGCGTTCATATGTACAAACTTACATACAGAAGACGGATACCAGTCAACTGATGAGACAAAACCTGCCCGACGAAGTCGGCTTGTCTGAAAAGTGAAGTTTCAGGTGTTGACTGCCCAGTGAACATCGGTGCAAAATCTGAAGACAATCCAATCAAAATTGTGGAAGAAAAAACCTTTTGGAAAAGTGGCTACAAAACAATTTCAAAATGCCCTCTATTTACCCAATTTTTGGTGGATTGCCAATTTGAAAGGAATACGATCCAAGTAGTGAGAGTATTTTAAAAATTGGCTCCCAACAATTTTAAAATTTTAGCAAATTTTCTTTTGGTCTGCAAAAAAAGGCAGGTTTTAAACAGAAGAAAGCCTAGTACACAATTTTGCAAAATTGGTTGGTAATCCGAACAAAATTATGGAAAAAGCATTTTGAAAACTGGCTACCAAAAATTATAAATGCCCCACTCCCCCATTTGGCAAATTTTTTAAAAGATAACCGACTCAGGACAAATCGTACAAAACTGGAATGAAATCCTGTCCAAATTGTGGGAGATAAGCAATTTGAAAACTGGCTACCAATAAATTATAAAAAAAGCCTTTCTCCCTATTTGGTGGATCGCCAAAAAAGTAATTTTTCAAGTAGACCTTCCTATTTCCCATTTCTGCAAGATTTGAAGACAATCTGATCAAAACTGTGTGAGAAGATGGAGTTTCAAAAATTGGTTACCAAAAAATTTTAAATTGGCACTTAATTTGAAAGGAATCAGCTCAAAACTGATGGAGAAGGAGCATTTTAAGTAAAAGTACAAACGTACATAAAGACAACGGATACCCTATCTACTGATGTGAAAACAGCAGCCCGACGAAGTCTGCTATTCTAAAAAATCGTGAGCCGTATAAAGTGTGGCCGCTGATCATAAGATGCCCTCGTCGTTCCGCTTACTGTCTATCATGATTTGAACATAACACTGCATTTGTTTGTTCGTTTTTGATCATACAATCTCAGAAGGAAGATTAAATCCGTATTTGGTTTTTTCTTTAATGTTAAGATTGAGTTGGCGCTCTCAGACCGTATAAGCCGTATTTAATGTAACCATTCTATTTGATGTATATTGTGATCCTGATGAAAAGAGTCACTTGCCATTCTAGTTTAAAAAACGTCCAATTTCGAAAAAAAATAGCGGAATCCCTGTAAAATGAGGACAATTATAAGCTCATTGCAAGGAAAAGGACATAGAAATGTATCGATATACTAGGGAAGCCATGAGGAAATGATTCAGTGATATCCGTTGCGTAAAATCGGAAACGATTATGTGATTCTAGGTGACTCCCTCTCCATAAAATCTGGGCAGGAGAGGTGACTTGATTATAGTCGCTCAGGATTAACAGTTATGAGCGTTCATATATCGTCATTATGTACAAATTGTACAAGAGCCTAGACATCAGTTTTAGTAGTTACACTGATAACAATTTAAATTCTTTAAAATTAAAAAACAATGCATTATTTTTATTTTTACTTTTCCACTGTTGATAGTCGACGCTGCAGCCGAAAACACAAAATGTTGTGTGTACAGTCCAAAGGTCAAGGACACATGGATTACTCGAAGCCGGTTGTTTATCAACGACGGTCGTCTGCTGGCAAGCTTCGTTAACACTGTCATCACCCTCGTAGCACTTGAGAACCGACGATGACGGTGTCACTTTGGGAGGTCGATAATAGGTTGATTCTTTTTGTGTTACTACCTTAATTAGCAACATGATCCATTTCTTTTGTTGTTCGATGAGTGGCAGAAATGCGCTTTGAAGCTCGTGAAAAGTGTGACTCTTCCAGCCGTAAATCAAATAAATGTCGGTCACTGGTCATTGCTTATTGTTGTTTGTTACTGTGGGTTCGACTCCCACAGAGTGATTTCTTATGCAATATACTGGCACCACTCTAGGTACTTGCACTGCAAGATAAATATTAAACTAGAACAAGTAAGAAGTAAAACTGGTTGAGACTCCCAGCCAAACAAATCCTCACAAGAGACATAATTGTTTTCAAACTAAGTTGTATGTTGACTTTGCGTTAGTTGGATAAGAGGTCTGGAAGTTAAGTGCTTGATCATTGTCGCAGCTTAAAGATGTATGTTGGAAACTTTTTTCATATCGCTGTACTACCACCAGAGAATGCCTGTTTGTCGCAGAAATCGTTATTCCAGCACCCTGTCGGAGGCGAACCCACAATAACAAACAGCGAGAAGTGCAGAAAAGTATTACACTTTTTGCTTGTATTCACTTTACTATTTTTTTATCTGTCAATATTTTATTGAATGGCATCCTTTGTTAATTTTCCAATGTATTACGCATCCTGAGTATGCATGTCTACACCCCAACTGGCCGCCATCCGGAGAGAGAAAGAACGTGTTTGATAGATAGGTAGATAGACAGAGAAAATTTTCTACCTGTAAGCGCATTTTTACCAGAGCAAACCTATGCTGACAAACTCACAAAGTCCCTTCTATGATCAGAAGGGTTTGAAACACATCTTTTATATTAAACTTTTTCTTCAACTCTATCTCTAGTAAACAATATTTGGGACTGTGATATAATTTCTTCCTAAAACATAGTAAATTATACTACATTAAAAGCTAAATATCCCCAATTATCGCCCACATTTTCTGACATTTTTAAATAACTAGTGCAGCATAATTTCAATCATATGTGCACTTATCATTTATTTAAGTACTTGGTCTGTATACTATAAAAAATATATGATATACTCCACAAAACTACATGCTGTTTTATTTGCAAAACTCAAAACATATGTGATGGCAGAATGTGGTTCTAGTAGGGGAGAGTGTTGGTTCTGGCAACGTAAACCCCCCTCCGTAGGTCTCAGAAGGGTCTGAATATGTATCTAGACCAGACAGTTTGTATTTTTAAAAAATACGTCATGTGGAAAATTGTTGTGAAAACTGAAAAGAGTCCTAAATATATGTTTTAGTGAGTATTTTTTGCTGTTTGTGACAGTGGGTTCGACTCCTACTGAGTGCTTACATGGACTTTCTCAATAAACTGACAGTCTCCGGTAATATTAAACTAGAACACATACAAGTGCCAGTGAACTGGTGAACAGATATCGCGAAAATTTATTCACAGGACAGAAGTAGTATCAAGAGAAGTTCTGCTGGTGATAAGGAGTTATGACAAAAATTATATAAATGCTACTTCAACGTATAGTTTAGGTTTAATCATGAGAAAGAGTTTAATTTTTTCTATATCTTAAAACAAGATACTCCAGGGACATTGTGACCAGTTGGGCTGTAGTGACTCAAGTACAAGGCTGTTGTAGGATCGCTAAAAATGTGAGAGTAGCACTTTGGAAACAGGTTAAAGAAACATTTCTGGAAAACGTGAGCCTGAGGTCATTTTTTGGCTATACATCAATCTTGAAATTTTGAAAGCAATACGTTGAAAACCGCCGGAGAAGGCAAGGTAATGCATCATAGCTATAACTACACCTAGGGTACATGTTGTTACCATTACCTTGGATAAAAGGGTTAGAGATGCGTTTGGAGTCTACATTAGATTGGTGCGTGGGTAACGTTTAGCTAAAATATACAGACCGCCTTCAAGAGTCGGTTAAAAAGACGTGCGTTAAAACTTGCCTGTCTTGACCATAACATCATAAGCATTTTTCTTAATACTCGCTTAATTTTTAATGCCCTCATTTGGCCAATTTCTGGCGGATCGCCACAAAAATAACTTTTCAAGAAACGACAGTCTAGTGAACATTTATGCAAAATTTGATGATCCGATTATAATTGTGGAAGAAGAAGCATATTAAAAAGTGGCATGAAAAAAATTAAATGCAATGCCATCCCACTTGGCCAATTTTTCGCGGATTGCCAAAAAAGTGGTTTCAAGAGAAGCCTACCTCAAGAACTTTCGTACAAAATTTGAAAGGAATCCGATCAAAACTGAGATCGAAGAAGCATTTTAAGTAAAAGTTTACATGCGTTCATATGTACAAACTTACATACAGAAGACGGATACCAGTCAACTGATGAGACAAAACCTGCCCGACGAAGTCGGCTTGTCTGAAAAGTGAAGTTTCAGGTGTTGACTGCCCAGTGAACATCTGTGCAAAATCTGAAGACAATCCAATCAAAATTGTGGAAGAAAAAACCTTTTGGAAAAGTGGCTACAAAACAATTTCAAAATGCCCTCTATTTACCCAATTTTTGGTGGATTGCCAATTTGAAAGGAATACGATCCAAGTAGTGAGAGTATTTTAAAAATTGGCTCCCAACAATTTTAAAATTTTAGCAAATTTTCTTTTGGTCTGCAAAAAAAGGCAGGTTTTAAACAGAAGAAAGCCTAGTACACAATTTTGCAAAATTGGTTGGTAATCCGAACAAAATTATGGAAAAAGCATTTTGAAAACTGGCTACCAAAAATTATAAATGCCCCACTCCCCCATTTGGCAAATTTTTTAAAAGATAACCGACTCAGGACAAATCGTACAAAACTGGAATGAAATCCTGTCCAAATTGTGGGAGATAAGCAATTTGAAAACTGGCTACCAATAAATTATAAAAAAAAGCCTTTTTCCCTATTTGGTGGATCGCCAAAAAAGTAATTTTTCAAGTAGACCTTCCTATTTACCATTTCTGCAAGATTTGAAGACAATCTGATCAAAACTGTGTGAGAAGATGGAGTTTCAAAAATGGGTTACCAAAAAATTTTAAATTGGCACATAATTTGAAAGGAATCAGCTCAAAACTGATGGAGAAGGAGCATTTTAAGTAAAAGTACAAACGTACATAAAGACAACGGATACCCTATCTACTGATGTGAAAACAGCAGCCCGACGAAGTCTGCTATTCTAAAAAATCGTGAGCCGTATAAAGTGTGGCCGCTGATCATAAGATGCCCTCGTCGTTCCGCTTACTGTCTATCATGATTTGAACATAACACTGCATTTGTTTGTTCGTTTTTGATCATACAATCTCAGAAGGAAGATTAAATCCGTATTTGGTTTTTTCTTTAATGTTAAGATTGAGTTGGCGCTCTCAGACCGTATAAGCCGTATTTAATGTAACCATTCTATTTGATGTATATTGTGATCCTGATGAAAAGAGTCACTTGCCATTCTAGTTTAAAAAACGTCCAATTTCGAAAAAAAATAGCGGAATCCCTGTAAAATGAGGACAATTATAAGCTCATTGCAAGGAAAAGGACATAGAAATGTATCGATATACTAGGGAAGCCATGAGGAAATGATTCAGTGATATCCGTTGCGTAAAATCGGAAACGATTATGTGATTCTAGGTGACTCCCTCTCCATAAAATCTGGGCAGGAGAGGTGACTTGATTATAGTCGCTCAGGATTAACAGTTATGAGCGTTCATATATCGTCATTATGTACAAATTGTACAAGAGCCTAGACATCAGTTTTAGTAGTTACACTGATAACAATTTAAATTCTTTAAAATTAAAAAACAATGCATTATTTTTATTTTTACTTTTCCACTGTTGATAGTCGACGCTGCAGCCGAAAACACAAAATGTTGTGTGTACAGTCCAAAGGTCAAGGACACATGGATTACTCGAAGCCGGTTGTTTATCAACGACGGTCGTCTGCTGGCAAGCTTCGTTAACACTGTCATCACCCTCGTAGCACTTGAGAACCGACGATGACGGTGTCACTTTGGGAGGTCGATAATAGGTTGATTCTTTTTGTGTTACTACCTTAATTAGCAACATGATCCATTTCTTTTGTTGTTCGATGAGTGGCAGAAATGCACTTTGAAGCTCGTGAAAAGTGTGACTCTTCCAGCCGTAAATCAAATAAATGTCGGTCACTGGTCATTGCTTATTGTTGTTTGTTACTGTGGGTTCGACTCCCACAGAGTGATTTCTTATGCAATATACTGGCACCACTCTAGGTACTTGCACTGCAAGATAAATATTAAACTAGAACAAGTAAGAAGTAAAACTGGTTGAGACTCCCAGCCAAACAAATCCTCACAAGAGACATAATTGTTTTCAAACTAAGTTGTATGTTGACTTTGCGTTAGTTGGATAAGAGGTCTGGAAGTTAAGTGCTTGATCATTGTCGCAGCTTAAAGATGTATGTTGGAAACTTTTTTCATATCGCTGTACTACCACCAGAGAATGCCTGTTTGTCGCAGAAATCGTTATTCCAGCACCCTGTCGGAGGCGAACCCACAATAACAAACAGCGAGAAGTGCAGAAAAGTATTACACTTTTTGCTTGTATTCACTTTACTATTTTTTTATCTGTCAATATTTTATTGAATGGCATCCTTTGTTAATTTTCCAATGTATTACGCATCCTGAGTATGCATGTCTACACCCCAACTGGCCGCCATCCGGAGAGAGAAAGAACGTGTTTGATAGATAGGTAGATAGACAGAGAAAATTTTCTACCTGTAAGCGCATTTTTACCAGAGCAAACCTATGCTGACAAACTCACAAAGTCCCTTCTATGATCAGAAGGGTTTGAAACACATCTTTTATATTAAACTTTTTCTTCAACTCTATCTCTAGTAAACAATATTTGGGACTGTGATATAATTTCTTCCTAAAACATAGTAAATTATACTACATTAAAAGCTAAATATCCCCAATTATCGCCCACATTTTCTGACATTTTTAAATAACTAGTGCAGCATAATTTCAATCATATGTGCACTTATCATTTATTTAAGTACTTGGTCTGTATACTATAAAAAATATATGATATACTCCACAAAACTACATGCTGTTTTATTTGCAAAACTCAAAACATATGTGATGGCAGAATGTGGTTCTAGTAGGGGAGAGTGTTGGTTCTGGCAACGTAAACCCCCCTCCGTAGGTCTCAGAAGGGTCTGAATATGTATCTAGACCAGAGTGTTTGTATTTTTAAAAAATACGTCATGTGGAAAATTGTTGTGAAAACTGAAAAGAGTCCTAAATATATGTTTTAGTGAGTATTTTTTGCTGTTTGTGACAGTGGGTTCGACTCCTACTGAGTGCTTACATGGACTTTCTCAATAAACTGACAGTCTCCGGTATTATGAGACTAGAACACATACAACTGCCAGTGAACTGGTGAACAGATATCGCGAAAATTTATTCACAGAACATAAGTAGTATCAAGAGAAGTTCTGCTGGTGATAAGGAGTTATGACAAAAATTATATAAATGCTACTTCAACGTATAGGTCTAATCATGAGAAAGAGTTTAATTTTTTCTATATCTTAAAACAAGATACTCCAGGGACATTGTGACCAGTTGGGCTGTAGTGACTCAAGTACAAAGCTGTTGTAGGATCGCTAAAAATGTGAGAGTAGCACTTTGGAAACAGGTTAATGAAACATTTCTGGAAAACGTGAGCCTGAGGTCATTTTTTGGCTATACATCAATCTTGAAATTTTGAAAGCAATACGTTGAAAACCGCCGGAGAAGGCAAGGTAATGCATCATAGCTATAACTACACCTAGGGTACATGTTGTTACCATTACCTTGGATAAAAGGGTTAGAGATGCGTTTGGAGTCTACATTAGATTGGTGCGTGGGTAACGTTTAGCTAAAATATACAGACCGCCTTCAAGAGTCGGTTAAAAAGACGTGCGTTAAAACTTGCCTGTCTTGACCATAACATCATAAGCATTTTTCTTAATACTCGCTTAATTTTTAATGCCCTCATTTGGCCAATTTCTGGCGGATCGCCACAAAAATAACTTTTCAAGAAACGACAGTCTAGTGAACATTTATGCAAAATTTGATGATCCGATTATAATTGTGGAAGAAGAAGCATATTAAAAAGTGGCATGAAAAAAATTAAATGCAATGCCATCCCACTTGGCCAATTTTTCGCGGATTGCCAAAAAAGTGGTTTCAAGAGAAGCCTACCTCAAGAACTTTCGTACAAAATTTGAAAGGAATCCGATCAAAACTGAGATCGAAGAAGCATTTTAAGTAAAAGTTTACATGCGTTCATATGTACAAACTTACATACAGAAGACGGATACCAGTCAACTGATGAGACAAAACCTGCCCGACGAAGTCGGCTTGTCTGAAAAGTGAAGTTTCAGGTGTTGACTGCCCAGTGAACATCTGTGCAAAATCTGAAGACAATCCAATCAAAATTGTGGAAGAAAAAACCTTTTGGAAAAGTGGCTACAAAACAATTTCAAAATGCCCTCTATTTACCCAATTTTTGGTGGATTGCCAATTTGAAAGGAATACGATCCAAGTAGTGAGAGTATTTTAAAAATTGGCTCCCAACAATTTTAAAATTTTAGCAAATTTTCTTTTGGTCTGCGAAAAAGGCAGGTTTTAAACAGAAGAAAGCCTAGTACACAATTTTGCAAAATTGGTTGGTAATCCGAACAAAATTATGGAAAAAGCATTTTGAAAACTGGCTACCAAAAATTATAAATGCCCCACTCCCCCATTTGGCAAATTTTTTAAAAGATAACCGACTCAGGACAAATCGTACAAAACTGGAATGAAATCCTGTCCAAATTGTGGGAGATAAGCAATTTGAAAACTGGCTACCAATAAATTATTAAAAAAGCCTTTCTCCCTATTTGGTGGATAGCCAAAAAAGTAATTTTTCAAGTAGACCTTCCTATTTACCATTTCTGCAAGATTTGAAGACAATCTGATCAAAACTGTGTGAGAAGATGGAGTTTCAAAAATTGGTTACCAAAAAATTTTAAATTGGCACATAATTTGAAAGGAATCAGCTCAAAACTGATGGAGAAGGAGCATTTTAAGTAAAAGTACAAACGTACATAAAGACAACGGATACCCTATCTACTGATGTGATAACAGCAGCCCGACGAAGTCTGCTATTCTAAAAAATCGTGAGCCGTATAAAGTGTGGCCGCTGATCATAAGATGCCCTCGTCGTTCCGCTTACTGTCTATCATGATTTGAACATAACACTGCATTTGTTTGTTCGTTTTTGATCATACAATCTCAGAAGGAAGATTAAATCCGTATTTGGTTTTTTCTTTAATGTTAAGATGAGTTGGCGCTCTCAGACCGTATAAGCCGTATTTAATGTAACCATTCTATTTGATGTATATTGTGATCCTGATGAAAAGAGTCACTTGCCATTCTAGTTTAAAAAACGTCTAATTTCGAAAACAATTAGCGGAATCCCTGTAAAATATGGACAATTATAAGCTCATTGCAAGGAAAAGGACATAGAAATGTATCGATATACTAGGGAAGCCATGAGAAAATGATTCAGTGATATCCGTTGCGTAAAATCGGAAACGATTATGTGATTCTAGGTGACTCCCTCTCCATAAAATCTGGGCAGGAGAGGTGACTTGATTATAGTCGCTCAGGATTAACAGTTATGAGCGTTCATATATCGTCATTATGTAAAAATTGTACAAGAGCCTAGACATCAGTTTTAGTAGTTACACTGATAACAATTTAAATTCTTTAAAATTAAAAAACAATGCATTATTTTTATTTTTACTTTTCCACTGTTGATAGTCGACGCTGCAGCCGAAAACACAAAATGTTGTGTGTACAGTCCAAAGGTCAAGGACACATGGATTACTCGAAGCCGGTTGTTTATCAACGACGGTCGTCTGCTGGCAAGCTTCGTTAACACTGTCATCACCCTCGTAGCACTTGAGAACCGACGACGACGGTGTCACTTTGGGAGGTCGATAATAGGTTGATTCTCTTTGTGTTACTACCTTAATTAGCAACATGATCCATTTCTTTTGTTGTTCGAAGAGTGGCAGAAATGCGCTTTGAAGCTCGTGAAAAGTGTGACTCTTCCAGCCGTAAATCAAATAAATGTCGGTCACTGGTCATTGCTTATTGTTGTTTGTTACTGTGGGTTCGACTCCCACAGAGTGATTTCTTATGCAATATACTGGCACCACTCTAGGTACTTGCACTGCAAGATAAATATTAAACTAGAACAAGTAAGAAGTAAAACTGGTTGAGACTCCCAGCCAAACAAATCCTCACAAGAGACATAATTGTTTTCAAACTAAGTTGTATGTTGACTTTGCGTTAGTTGGATAAGAGGTCTGGAAGTTAAGTGCTTGATCATTGTCGCAGCTTAAAGATGTATGTTGGAAACTTTTTTCATATCGCTGTACTACCACCAGAGAATGCTTGTGTGTGATAGATCGGTAGAGAGACAGAGAAAATTATCTACGCTAACACTAACTCCCCTCCCTAGGTTTCAGAAGGGTCTGAATATGTATCTAGATAGGACAGTCTCTTCTGGATACGTATCTAGAACAGATAGTTTGAATAGGTATCCAAAGCAGACCATCTATTTTGGAAAGGGTTAGTATAGACTGTAGACTGACCGGAAGTGACATCATCTGTTTCAGCTATGTATGTTTTGGAAAGGGATGGTATAAATGATAGAAAAAACATTGTTGTTCCTGCCGTTGTTGTGGCAACAACAGTTGTTGATGTTGTACAACAACAGTTGTTTTTGTGGCAGCAAAAGTTGTTGTCATTGCTGATGCCGCCGTTGTTGTGGCAACAACAGCTGTTACCATTGTTGTTACCGTTGTTGTCATGTATATAATGGCATTTAAAGTCTTTTTTATTATTTGAGAACTGGATGTGGAACCGAAAGGATGTATCAATGCATCATTTGTTCGAAATCTTACCATTAGCCACAAAGTCATAAAAGACACTTAGTGCATGCGCACACTTCGGAAGTGAATGGAGAATGGAAGATAGATATGGAAAACCCTATTAAAACGCCTATCACGGAAACTCAAAAATGAAAAACCCATCATTCTCATTTCAAAAGATTTTATTCACATGCAACTATTAATAAATGAACTAATATTTTAGCAATTCATAGATCAAAAATCTGAAAAAAGAGTAAAAGATAAAAGATTATGTTACACACTACCATTTTAATAAAGTGAACATGTATCTATATATAAACAGTTGAAATTCTTACGTTTAAATCTTTTTAACTGGTCCCATCAACGTCTGAATGGCAAAAAATTTTCACCTCACAGATTTTAAGTACTTCACTGTTCATTGCTTTTCAGCTTCTTTAATCCAACCATCCGTTAAATAATTCACCACGCGATAGTACACTCCTAAATTAGTGCGGGCAAAGTAGAGCGCAGAATCAAAGTCATAGTCCTCTGCATTTTCTATTCCACTTTTGTAACACTCTTCCAGGGTGAACAAGTTCAGCAATCATAAAGTCAAAATAAATCCTTTTAAAACACAAATCTGTCTCTTGTACAAGTCCCTTGTACGTCTGAACAACAAATATGCTTAATTTAGTTAATGATAATCTTGTGAATGCCTCAACCTACAAACACTTCCTTATATACTATATAGCTGGAACGGGTGGGGTGGACGATAAGAAGTAGTTTTGAAGTAATGCGTTATTGAAGTTACCATATCTATCCCTCTATAACATCATTGATCACGTTTCAGGGGTGGACGATAATAATAGGTTTGAAGGGGGAGGATATTACCAATAAAAACAACTTAAAGTCTCACTGAATACTTTGCTGAAAACATAATTAAAATCGACTCAATAGGTTTAAAGCTATGCTCGTTTGCAAATATTTAGTGAATGTCATCATCAATTAAAAAAACTTCGCCTTAATGAATACTTTGCTGAAAACATGATTAAAATCGGTCCAGACGTTTTGAAGTAAAGTGCTGTTAAATATCTCATACCATCTATGACGTCATCGATTACGTGGGGATGGATGATAATATCGGGGTTGGGGGAGGCGAAAATACCAGGTTTGAGGGGGGATTGGATGAGAATAATAGTTTATGTTATGTTACGGAATGATACGACTGGATTTATGTTGAAATCTTTATTTACATCCAAGCCATTTTGGTTATTACGTCACATGGTCACATGACCGGATATAACGTATTCAGTAAGCAATACCCAAGGGTGGATAGTTGTGACACTATCAATAATATTGCATCTCCTTTTTCTTAAACAAACAAACATTAGATGCTGTTTTAATAAAACAGTAAATGACTTTATTTCATGCGAAGAATACTTATTAAACTTCAAATACTTTTTGAGCATTTTACTGGTTTGAATTTTACACAATAAATATTTTCCGCTGAGAGCGGTAATAGAGAATCATCAGTTTGTAAATGAGTACAAAAATGACTGAACTGTTGCTAAATGTTTACTTCTTACATCAAAGTACATTTCTGTTAAAAGATAAAAAAACGTAATAGTAGAAAGAACATAAGCATTGGAAAATATTTAACTCCAGTCTGACTCATCTCCTTTTTTCTTTCTGTTTTTACTTCCGGTGTCGGTTGGTTGATGAGTCTACTGACTGAGCGACAATAGATACAACAATATATGCAATATGAACTAACTTGTTTTAAAACACTAGATCAGCAAAAAATAATGAATAAACAAAATAACTATATGCAAACTGAATATCAATCACTGACTAAGAGCATTATTTACGCAAGCGATTAACATCAAACTGTATATTCCAGAGTACATTCGGTAGTCCAAAATTTGTTTACCAGTTCAACTTGTTGGGTCTCTTTGTTGTCCTTCCTGACCTCGTAGTAAACGATGTTTTCTCTCCTTTATCTTTGCTACCAGTATTAGGTACAATGTTTTTCTTGTCCAACAATTTTTTGATGTTTCGATTTTGATTAACCTGTGAACTATCTTAGCTGGTTTGATTTTGCGCGTTATCACCCGAAGTTTTTTCAATGTGTTGATTGGGAAGAGGAAAGGCAATTAATGCGTTACGATTTCTACGAAAGGTGTCCCTATGTGGAGATGGGCAACTGACCTTTACCTTATAAGATCTTTGATTCTCTGGAAGCTGTTCTTAGATAACCCCTCCTTTCCGTTGTCTCTAATAGTATGAGTTGTTTAGGGGTTTAGCATTGTGTTTTCTGTCATGATAGAATTTCATATTCTGCTTGTAAACTTCTTTTCTGTGCATGTCCTGCGGCTTCGAGCGGGGTGTCAGTAGGTATGCGGCTGTTGGTAATGTTGTTCTCAGCCGTATGCCGAATAAAAGTTCAACAGGGCTGTATCCGTTATGGATGGAAGTTGTCCTATAACTTGCTATGTAAGGATCGTTTTTTTTTCTTTATGAGGTTTTTGAATGCTTTTACTGCCATCTCGGCACACCCATTTGCGCTCGAGTAAGTTGGCGAAGATATATTAAATGGAGAAAATTGTACTCCATGCTGAATGTCGCCATTGCACTATTTTGTAGTTGTCCGCCATTGTCGGAAGCTAAAATTTTCGAGATTCCATGTCTGGCAAAAATCAATTTGAGGTGATTTATTATAGCACCTGCATTTTGACCATCCTCAAGTAGAACAATTTCCAAATACCTTGAATAGTTATCTACCACTGCAAAGTAGGTCTTACCTCGAAGCTCGCATAAATCGCAAGCCAACTTCTGCCAAGGTCTGTCTAGAAATGGGGTTTGCTGCAGTGGCTCCACATTTTTAGGCTGCTGCCTAATACAGGTCAGGCAATTTTTAACCATGTCTTAAATCTGTTTTCATAGACCAACCCAAGAAACTGAAGTTCTTGCTCTTTCTTGGCATTAAGTAATGCCAAAATGGCCGTCGTGTATAATATCTAAAATTTCAAGACGCATTGAGAACAGAATAATGATTCTGCTGTCCTTCAGTAGGAGGCCATCTTGAATAGTACTCCGCAGCAAGCTGCATATAAGGGAGTAAAATAGTTGGAACTTGACTTTTATCAGGCCAACTTTCCTGGGTTTACAACATTATTTGCGTGCACACTTCATCGTCATGTTGAAGTTCGCGAATTTTATGTAACTTTCTTTCAGTGATAGGAAGAACTTCAATTACCTGCTTGACAAATGCTTCCGTTTCCTCAGCTAAATTCCATTTGACTTCTTCTGTCCGGGTCACGGTATCCGAAGTGTACATTTCCTTACCTGGCAAATGTTCTATATTGAATTTGAACCGCATGAGCCTGATTTTGAATCGAGTTATCCTAGTGGGTATTTCCTCGAGCCTCTTTTTGGCAAGTATAGGCACCAACGGCTTATGGTCAGTGACTAACGTGAAATCTAAACCTAAGACATACTCAACAAGGTCAAGGTCAAAGCCTCTTTTTCAATTTGTGTATATCGTCGCTCACAGTCTGTTAGACTTCTACTCGCGTATGAGCAGGTCTAAACTCACATGTAGTTGGCTCTTTCTGCAGAAGGGCTGCATCTAGCCCAAATGATGAGCTGTCAGCCATGATTCTGGTTTCGGATTTGACACTCTTCGTCTTTAGAGTTTTTGGAGAACTGAGCTCTTCTTTGATTTTCTCCAGAGCTATTTGTTGTTTACCCCATGACCAATCATTTTCCTTTTTGAGGAGTTCGCGCAATGGCTGTGTCATGTTGGCGAAGGACAAACTTACCTAACTGATTGGCCAGTCCTAAAAACGGCGTAGCTCTGTTATATTTGTGGGTGCAGACACGTGGGTGATAGCCTTTATTTTGGTGTCATTTGGCAAAATACCACTGGGACAAATCTTACGCCTTACAAAACTAACCTTTGTGTTGAGGAATTCGCACTTGCTTGGGTTTAGAGTGATTCCGGTATTTTGTAACTTCTCCAAAACCTGAAATGGGGCTTGTTGGTGTGAAGCAATGTCTTTGCTTTTAACCAATATGTCGTCAATTTGCATTTTGACGTGTGGTTGTTGTTCTACAATATCATGTATAACCTCCTGGAATACCTCTGAACCACTCGAAATACCAAATAGAAGGCGTAAGAAGCAATATCTTCCAAATGGTGTAATGAACTGGGTTAGATCCTGTGATTCTTCAGCAAGTTTGATCTGATAAAAGGAGCTATTTTTGTCAAGTTTTGTGAATATTTTGGTGTCCTGTAACTTGCTGATTCAACTGTGGGACGTTAATATCGGGGACGCATTACGCACTTGCTTAGTTGAGTTAAATCGACGCAAATGCGTACTTCACCCGTTTTCGGTTTTTGATCCACCACCATCACAGAGCACCAGGATGAAGTCTCGTTTGGTTCGAAACGTTGAATTACCCCTTACTGTACCTTGCCATCTAACAATGTATTAACCTTGGGCAACAGTGGATGAGCAACCTTTCTTGGTGTATTTATTGCAAATGGCTGCGCATCCGGTTCGATTTGTATTTTGTACTCGAAATCTTAAAATAATTTTGAGAACTTTTCCAGGACATTTTGTTTAAAACTGGATGAAGTTATTATACTCACAATGCTAACAAGTTGCAATTTATTGCTTGCATGTTTGCCCAATAATGGTGTGGCCAAATTTTTGACGACATAAAAATTTTCTGAACAAGCCTTCTTTGATTTAGCGACACATCGAGCATTGAACCGACCAAGTACTTGTAAGGACTCAGAATTTGCATCTATCAGAACCTTTTCTGGAGATTCCAGGGGAACCTGTTTAGTTACTCGATTGTATAAATCAAAAATGATCACCGATACATCTGCCCCAGTGTCTATTTTGAACAAAACCGGTTGTTGATTTGCCATTACATCTAGCATAAACTTATCGTCTTTGTCCTGGATATGAACAGCCCCTAAGAACTGCTCTTCACTACCCTGCAGACGAAATGGAACTGGATCAATGTCCTGACAGTGTTCATCATCCCTCAATTCGTAAATCCATTTCTTGATTTGCTTGGTCCTGCAGACAACTGCCCAGTGCTCCTTTTTCTTGCAAAATCTGCATGTAGAATTTTTCGCGGGACAATCTTATCTGGAAGGTTTGTTTTTATCACACCAGTGACATGGCGGTTGTTGTTGTTGGTGACGTCTTGACGCTGCACGCTACTTGCGATTGGTTTTTACTGTTTCTTTGTGTTTTTGAGTGCCTGTGGAATGGTTGTTTGCGCACCATGTTGGATTGAGCAGATTTGGGTGCGTTTAAGTGCGCAGACTGTCTTTGGACGGCTTCTCTCGTTCTTGCTTGTCTATCTTTCTCACTCTGCAACTGTTCTGATAACTTTTTGTCTCTGATTCCCACAACAATGCGGTCGAGTAACCGTTCTTCGTTCATGGTGCCATAGTTACACTTTTCATTCTGGATCTACAAGTCTTTCATGAAGTTGTCTACCGTTTCATTGATGCCTTGACAACGATTGCTCAATTTGACAAGTTCAAACACCAGGTTTCTCTTCTCACTGAAGTGGCATTCAAATCTGTTTCTCACTGTTTGGTACGATTTCATCTCATCACTAGGTAACTGAAAACTGTTTAAAATGTCTTCCGCTTCGATATCCATACACTAGGGCGTTTACTTTTTCTTCATCATCAGTTACTTTGGCAGCAGCTAGATACCGCTCAAAACCAGTATGCCATCGGCCCAACTACTCCGGCTTCTTGAAATCGAACGTTTGAGGGGCGGAAATTGGGTTTGTTGCCATTTCTTCTGTTTGTGGCGTTGAGTGCACTAAATTTGCGAGTGAACTGAATCACTGGTCTTACATATTTCTTTCAGTGTTGCCACCATGTTGTGTAACGGAATGATGCGACTGGATTTGTGTTGTAGCCTTTATTTACATCCAAGCCATCTTGGTTATTATGTCACATGGTCACATGACCGCATAGAACATATTCAGTAAACAATAACCAAGGTTGGATAGTTGTGACACTATCAATAATATTACAGGCGGAAGATAATACCAGGTTTGAGGGGGAGATGACAATAGTAGGTTTGAGAAATTGTATAAAGCACTTACCTGAATGGACCTGGTTTTTTTTTTTTTTTTGTTTTTTTTTTTTACACCATGCATGCAACGGTGATAAAAACAGTACTTATCCTTTGGTTTTTCATTTACACAGTATCCACAACAATGATGGCAAAAAACTGCTTATAATGCATAATTGGGAAATGCACTTTTATTGCGGAACGCTATGGTGAAACGTTATGACGAAACGCTAGGACGTGTTTAGAGAGGGAACACACCCTGTCCATACATGGGCACATACATGTGTGCATTCTAACTCAGGGAGCATTCTGACTCAGATTATTTATTACAGGTTTTTCATCATGTTTACTAACCCTTCCCAAAGCAGACTGCTTTGAATAGGCATCCAAACTATCTGTTCTAGATACGCATCCAACACGGACTGTCTGTTCTAGATGACTGTTCCAGACCCCCCCCCCCCCCCCTCTCAAACCTACACAGAGGGTAAGTTGCCAGAGCAGACACTCTCCCCCTACTGCTTCTTTAACCTTTGACATAAGATGACTGTCGAAACTGTGAAAGGGTTTATTGGTTAGAAAGGAATGATAAGGAAATGTTCAAAACAGGAAGGGAGTGGGGGAACTTTTCTGAAAAACATTGCCTAAAAAGGGAACAGATCTCCGGTAGTGGGCAGCAGGGAGAGGGTGGGCCTCTTTTTCATGTTGCCAAGCGAATGAGACCGTATTTTCGAGGGCCACGTCCAGAAAGCTAGCCTGTTGGGCTTGTATTAAAAAACTTTCAATACTCCTTCAAAATAATTATAAAAGAAAGAGGGCAGCAACCCTGGGTTCTGACCATTCTCCAGCGTGGCTGTGGGAACCAATTAAAAAATATTTGTTTTGGTAATAGCCACAAAGCGCATGCGTATTTTGTACGTAAACAATGGAAGTCTAGCTTTTTGCGATCCTCTCCTGTCACTCCTGTCTAAAGTGCCTTTACTGTATATCCAACAAACAAGCGTTCCGTGCAGTTTTCTCCTCCGTAAATGCAATGGTTTATTAACGACGCTTGCCGGTGTATCTCCTCCGTACTTCAACTGTTAGTGAATATATTATCGCCCGAAGTCGTCAACCAGGTTACTGCTGCTTGTTGCGCTGACATCCACTGGCAGAGCCATTTTATGTCAGATTGAAAGGCTGGGGACAGTTGGTTCAGGTGCAGTCAAACAAAATCAATTGCGTGCACGCAGCCGATATTTGCAGCTTTCATCACCCACACCACTAACAAGCCAAATACACTGGACGTTCCGAATAAAATGCGTAAAAAATCTGCGTTTCAAATACAAACTACCATAAGCGGGTAAGAAATGAAGGAAACGATGGGGAGATTTCGCCTAAATGCCAAATTTCTCTTGCACCAAAGAGCAATTTTGTTTTCAACAACGCGTCAAATTGGCGTCGGGTTCCGACGTTAATTCGACGTCGGGTATAGTTGTATATGAAATGGAACCGACGTCTGATTTCATCTTCAGAATGACGTCGTGTTCTGACGTTAATTCGACATGGGGTGTGGTTGTATATGAAATGGAACCCATGTCGTTTTTTTCACGACAGATCGATGTCCGGATTCCGACGTCAGTCCGACGCCGATTTTCGGTTGAAAAGGACATTGGAACCGATGTGAAACCTTTTTACTCAATCAACACAATAAAACTCAAGACTCCAATCGGCTGTTTTATTCCTCTTGACCAACATCGCACAACAGCCTCTCTCGTAATCTCTTAACTAATAAACGCACCCCTGCCTTTCACACTGTTTAACAAACAGTTACATGGTAACAAAACTATTACATGGTCAACGGTCCCGTACTTTTTACTGTGATTGGAGTCCAAAGTGACGTGTTGGGTCAGAAAAAAATTGGGAAAATGTGAGCTATTGCTAAATACACCCATAAACATTCTTTTTACCTTAAAAATGCGTGGTTTCGTCCCACCTCTGACATCTTTAGAATGCTTCCGCACCGTTAAGAATTCCAAAGCTTTTAAACTTCGCTTTGAATTTCCCAATAAAATCAACTTTGGACTCCATTCACAGTAAAAAGTACGGGACCGTTGACCATGTAACAGTTTTGTTAACTATATCGCAGTCAGATTTGTTAAACACAGTAAAATTAAAATATAAAAACAACCGGTTTACAAGGACGAAGTGTTGTTTACAACGTATGAACGGCACAGAGAGTCTTTTCTAGCAACGTTCTCAAGTACTCAAGGCCATGACGCAAGCCAATGACGTATTGTCCATCAACAGAGTACTGGATGATGTTTCAAAAGTTCAAATCTGGTAGTATTGAAGTCATAATCAAATAATAGCCGTTGATTTCTGGTCATATACCTCGCAACCAAACCCGACATTTTTTACGACGTTCCATCAAAGTTCAGATTTGGTTGTATTGACGTCATGACCAAATAACAACCATTTTATCCCCTAAAAGACGTCGGATGTTTGCTGGGACTTGTGGGCCGTGTAATCCTGCACAATATCACCGCAGCGGTACCTCAAAGCGAGCGCAGCGCTGACTTGTATAAGCGTTTCGTAGTGAGGAAAAGCTCAGTCAGCTCTTCTTCAAATAACTTCAATGTCTGATGCGCTGCATAACCTTTGTTTCTTCGTTAAAGTGCAGAAACCTTAGCTTCCGCACTCAAATGTATGTTTGCGTTCCGGGACCAGGAATGACACAATATGACCTGCAACAGGTTGGCGGTGTCGTTAAACCAATCAAATAACTAACTAACTGCGTTCCGCGCTTTAAATGTCATGTGACCCAGGTCAAGTGACCAAAAATTGAAACAAAGGGATTATGCATTATCTGTAAAATATTTACTCATGTAATTGATAGATCCAGAATTAGGCATAAATTTATTATGCACACACACACAATATTTAACTTTCTTTCAGGGTCTGGAAAAAGACGGCCTTTTCCAGATTTGACCAGGCCAGTGGTTCTGGATTTACCGGCCTTTTTCTGGTCAAATCTGCCCTTTTCTGGTCAATTGTGAGGCCTTCAAACGTTCCCAAGTTGACATGCAAACAAGTATTCCATATCAGTAAATGGAAAGCCTTTAGGTATTGAAGACAACTAGTCTACAAATGAAGATGATAAGTCATGAACCACAACGAGTATTTATTTACAACCGTAGTCAGCAGAATCGAGTTTGTTTAACCAACGCAGATACTTGTGTTCTGCTGTGTCACTCAATTGCATTTTAATCGCTATTTGTCTGGAGTATGTCGGCTTAAGGCATCGCGCAACATGTTTTATGTAAACATGTGTTTTCTCTCTCCCCCGTCAAGCGTCATATAATGACTACGCAATTGTTCTAATTGTCTCCGGAGCACGTCAACTCAATATATATAAAGGCAACCCAGTTCTTATTTTTGTAATAAGAAAAGCTTCTTATTACACGAAAACTTAATAGTCTGTAATTTAGAATTAGAATAAAATATTTAAGAATTAAAGCTGAATAATTATAATTATTATATAATCATTATATAATTTTACTATTATATAATTATTATATTTTAATTATTACGTATATTTCAAAGAGAATTTTAATTATTTTAAGGATAATTTCAAAAGGTGAAATATCAGTTTTCTGAGTATTTCAGCTGTTTATGTCTCTTGTAAGAACTGACCACAATTGACCAGAAAAAGCCACTTTTGGAGAATTGACCGGGACGGATTTATCCGGATAAATCCCCCGGATAAATCCACCTGAGATTTGACCGTGCCAACCCTGCTTTCTTTTAATTTCTTTCATGGCTTTGAAATATCAATTCAAACGTTTTTTGTGGATAATTACAAAATTTACTGCACTTTTTCACATAATAAACTGTGCTCCCTGTATGTAAACAAATGTCAATTGTTGCGGGAGATTCCTGGTTATTTCTGTATTGTTCTTTTTTAAAAGAAAGCGCAACACATTGTAGTTGCACTTTGAGGGCTTTTAGCAAATACCAGTTAAGACTTGTGGGTCGTTGAATCTCGCACAAAATCACCACAGTAGTGCCTCAGAGCGAGCACAGTTGACTTCTATGTCGTTTTATAGCGAACAATTAAAGCAGTACGCCGAACTGAGTAGCGAGCAGCTTCTTGGAGCTAAGCGAGGAACTAAAGCTGTGAGCCGCTTCTTGGAGCCAGATTAATGATAGACAAGTGGCTGATTACAGATGCAATGGGAAATCCTGTGCGAAAAACAACAGGACTGTTGTTTCCGTTTCACAAGAAATACGACTGAATGTGGACCATTGAAACGTGTCTAAAATCGTATTCTCTGAACGATCCAGACACGCTTGCAAGTAGAACTTAAAATGATGATTGAAAATCACTTAAATCTCATGAACGACTCCTGGTTACCGATTGGAAAACATATTAGTGACATTGTTTGGACGCTTTTTGGCCAAGCCAACTTTCCCCGATTGGCTTTTCCCATCACTTGTGCCTGACAACGTCGTCCATTATGCGTGTGCGTGAACAATTTGTCAAAATGCTAGCGGTACTCTGACGAAATTTCTGGTTCGATTGTTTTGATATTTGACAAGAATGTTTACTATGTAGTTATCCACTTAGCTCGCATTTTTGGCTACATTTTAGACAGCCAAAAAAATGTTACTCTTCCTACAAATCCAATCCAATCGCTGTGACATGTGGCATGAATGTTCACCAAAAGTTTGTCTACCAGGCGCGTATTTTGTTTGACGATTTAGCCAAAATATTTCCCCCAAATGGCCAAATTTCAGACAGTCAGATACAGTGGTAATGTTTCTATAAATCCGGTCCAGTCACTTGGACAAAACATTTGGCAGGAAAATGCACCGGAATTTCATGTACCAGGCTGGTAAGTTGTTTAGCGATTTGATCAAAGATTGTCTAAACATTGGCGAAAAAAATATATAATCTTCAGAAAAACCCTCAAAAATGCTACTCTTCCTGCACATCCAGTGAAAACATTGACCAAAAAAAAAAAATGAACAGCCAACTGTGAGATCTATATTGCTGAAAAAACGGCAAAATTATAGGGAAAACAAGTAGGTCAGTGAAACTAACTGTATCCCCCATCGGCGTACTATCCCAGTATTTGATTTTGTTCGGTTGGATTACAACCCTTAAGCAATTCGTATCATATTCGTGAATTTTTAAAGTCCAGCTGTGTCAATGTCCTTAGGCCGACCTGGCTCAGTTACAATACCAACTCTTGTTAGGACCCATATTACCTTTGTGTTAACAAAAAAGTGTCGACAGACAGGCGAACGACCAGACAGACAGACCCGAAACTGGAGTCCTGTTTACGAACAGAAGTCCCCGGGTTATATGTCTGGTTTTAAAGGGATCAAAAGAAAAATGGTTCCCAAATGAAAGCCCACCCCCCATTCGACCTCTTTTCTTGAGTACCTCTGAGTATTTACTCTTACTGCTGATGTGGTTAATCCTTTTGCCCACGCAAGGCAAACCTCCGTACTCGCGCGTCCGTCAGTCGAAACAAAGCAACCCGTACGGACGCCTGTACTACGGAATATTACTCGATCCAGCTTCATTTCTTGGTGGACCCCATAGTGTCATGAATAGCACTTACTTTGTTAATGAATGAACAGATTAAGATAGCAGAGTCGTGTAGACTGTATGCTTTCAGTGTTTCTGTGCACACAGGGCACTTTCTTGCAGAGATTTGTTACTGTTATTTTATGCAAATTTTTATAGATGTGATGTAAAAATGTTTGATAAACGTGTGGTGTAAAAATTGATTTGGTTTTTTCTTGTTTTTATTGAGCAACAAAAAACCATTTGAATTGCCAAAATAATAACAGAAGCCCCGGGGCTTGTATTAGGAAACTGTTTCCGAGTAAAGTCCGTGGGTTTCTATTTAGTTTCAATACGAGAATCTCAAAATGTCGAGTTTCCATTTAGAAGCCTAGAGCGTCTTTTCAGAAACTCCCGTTACCTATTAGTTCTTACTTTTCTAAGACCTTAAATATTCTTCAGTAAATTTTGAAAGTCGTTTCATTATTTGTTTGTTTGGCGGACTGATGTCTGCTCAGAGACAAAAGATTCCCATCCCAAGCCACTAACAGTGGCAGTGTAATGAGTGTGGCACATCAGGGTTGAGACTTCGTAAAATTTTCTTTAAAAAGTTAGTCGCCGGGCACAAAAGTTTTGCGCAGTTTTTGCAAAATTTGTCTAGCCCGCCTCACATGAAAAAAAAAACAACAAAATGGTGTTAAAAATAATCAACAGTATTTACCTGAAAATACTCAGAAAAAAACTTAGTCGCCACTCGGGCGACCATCTCGAAAAAGTTGGTCGCCCGAGCCAAAAGTTGGTCGCCACGGGCGACCGGGCGACCGCGAAATCTCAACCCTGCACATCCATTCGTATGTAAACTGTTGCGTGATAAGTTACAGAAAATAGTGTCGTCAAAATGAAAATAGTAACCCTGTAGGGGACATTGCTGTCAGAGAGAATTGAAAATTGTGTTTTGCAACTAAGGATAAGTTTGTTCCTGAGCTCAAGTAGCAGGCGGGTGTATTTGTGTCTTCCAGTGGCCGTATTCACAAAAGTTAACTGATTCTGCTCCGTTGTAAACCAGAGCATCCGAAAGTAAATTAATAAATTTACCCTCTTTAACAATTGTTTGCGTGTTACCGCTAGATCAACTGATTTCCGCTTCCAGGAGTACACTTAAACTGCTCAGTTAACTTTTGTGAATACGGGGCTTGTTTTAGCCAGTTCAGCCAGAGGATATCAACGTAACTCGCATTCAACGCACCCATTTTTTTTCATTTTAGTGCAGTGAATTAAGGCCTGGGATTAGTGTGTGTATATGACCAAGGTACAGCTGATGTAAAGAAGGAGATCCGAACAGATGGAAGTCTGGGAATGTGTGACTTTGGGCATTGATGCCGGTTTGGTCGCTCTGTTCTATGCGCTGTACCGCAGCAATAATACCAGGGCACAGCAAATTCAAGTAAGCTTTATGCTGGTTTTTATTTTCGTTTACACGTTAGGGCTATGATCGCGGATTTTAGCGCTGATCCTATATCTACTAATGAATACAGCCGCATTGAGTAACTGGTGTCCTAGTGTTTTTGGTCTAGCCTTTTTAGTACGTTTCATATTATTCTTATTTCAGTTCATCGGTTGAAATATCCTTTAAATATTAAGTGCTTAGCATAAATACCCAGGATGTGTAAAAATAGTGCACAGTGATCAATGTCTTTTAATTTCAAGCATATATGTATATTGCCTACAATGCGAGGGGCACATTATCAATATCTGCTATATATGGTTAAAAAAAAAACAAACTTGTTTATTGTGTAGGATGCTGTACAAGTGAACATAGACAAGGATCTTGCCGCTCGCGTACTGTCAGGCGGCGAGAACATCGAGTACGGGTGTGTTGAGGGCAGCGTCGGTGCGCATAGCCACTTGAGCAGTCGCTTCACCGACGACATAGGAGTGATCAGCCAGTATCGTCACGTGGAGCACAAATCCCGCCGCGAAAACGGCTATTGGTGAGTGTGACCGGATGTTTGACAGACACGTCGTTTTACGATCACCGATGGATATCGATTTTTGTCGTACAGCGAAGATATTTATAGAATCTGGGTACATTGATTCATTATTTGCATGTCAAACTGAGCTGTTTCTGTACGGGAAGGGGGGGAGGGGAGGAGGTGGTGACAACCTTTTTTTGGCGACCCTCCACTCCATATCATGTACACATAAAAAACCTCAGTCCCACCCTGAAACTGCACCCTACAATTAATTTTAATGTGTTAGATTTTGGTTTCAGGAGAGACATACGCCGAACGATCGCGGACACAGTGGACAAGATTCCCTTCTTCCTGAGCAACCCGGATAGCCCTGGCGTCGAGGTGAATGTCACCGAACCTCTCGAGGCCCACTATATCATGAACGACTTGAAGGTCACCCATTCGGAATTTAAAGCCACTGAACAGTCATTGCTTGGACGCGGCGTGGATAGACTTTTCGGTGACGTCACAAAGGGTTTCCAGGAGACGGAGGAACTCCTACCAATGGGAACGTGCCTTTTGGGTTTGGGGAGAATAACAGCGGAAAGAGGGAAAATTATTTTAGAGCCCCCAAACAATGGCTCTTTGTATATATTGACAACCCAAACAAGGAAAGAACTTTTGAAGTCAGTGTCCAGAAATAGTAAAATATTTAAGGTTTTTTTCGTTATATTTGGTATTTTTGGCGGGGGATTCCTCATTTCTGTTCTTTATAGAAAAATTAAAAGATTCTTCGATAGCAGGCGTGATAGCAATATGTTTGAGCGGCTGCGAGCACAAATGCGGAACAGATTAGGTGGCGGTGCTAGGGGCGATAATGCAGAAGTAGGTCAGGGAAACGATAATAGAGAAGTAGGTGAGGGAGGCGGTGCTAACGAGGATGGCGACACAGAAGGGCGGTACTGCGTGATATGCCTGACAGCCCAGCGTGACGTGGTGTTGCTGGACTGTGGTCATATATGCGTGTGTGTGAACTGTGCTCAGGCCTTGCCGCTGCCCAGGAAGTGCCCCGTGTGCCGAGCGCATGTAGTACGCATCGTGCCGCTGTATAATTCTTAGAAGCACAGTCTACGTACACTACATGAATTTAAAAAGGAATTTGTCATGCCAAAACGATTATAATTGCATATTAGCAAATTGCAGACTCAGCCAGGCTAAAACAGGATGATATGGAATATCCTTCCGGTCGGCTGGTCGATATACATAGTCTAGGTTAATAAAAAATCATTAAAAGAACTTTATTCTCAGTATCAAAAATAGATATGTATCTTTCAATTCTTCTGTTGCTTTCGCTTCGTAGCTCATAAGGTTAGAATAGGCTGCCCAATAATGATCGATTTTTAGGAACTGGACAAAATGTATGTCCTCAATACGGTCAAATGAGGTTTGTAATTTGGTTCAAGTGCCACCACTGCATGTCAGTTTTTACTTCGAGCGTTTTATGCGTTTTGCAGTATGTGTTACCCTAGTACCGGGAGTTTCCGAAAAGAAGCTGCCTCCATATAAAAGCCCCGGGGCTCTTATTAGGAAACTGTTTCCCAATAGAAGCCCCGGGGCTTCTATTTGGAGTTAAAATAAAAACCTGAAAAAATTGTTTCCTAATAAAAGCCCCCCTCCTTCCCTGCAAGTCTTTAAAACTCGTGTTTACTCGTAATGCAGACACGGTGCACTGAATCCTTTGATATGAGGCAGCTCCCAGATATGAGGCAGCTCCCAGTTCTGCATCGTTGCTTAATCCTGCGCATTGCACAAGGCGAATACACACCCCCCTCCCCACTGCCACCTTTACTCCGTAGTATTACTGGAAATATAACCGGCTGAGTACTGAAACGGGCGGCATGATGTTGCCCCTCATTCTCTGCAAGTCTTTTTAGAATTTATGTTTACTGGCAATGCAGACACGGTGCACTTAATTCTTTGATTTGAGGCAAACCCCTCGACACGTTCTGTGTCGTTGCTTAATCGTGCGCTTCCTACAAGGCAACCCCCCCTCCCCCCACTTTACCAGACTTTTTTAGTTGCTGTTGTTTTTGTATGTTCTGTTATTT
Source organism: Protula sp. h YS-2021 (assembly GCA_949752745.1). Taxonomy (NCBI): domain Eukaryota; kingdom Metazoa; phylum Annelida; class Polychaeta; order Sabellida; family Serpulidae; genus Protula; species Protula sp. h YS-2021. Next base: position 55,457 of record CATKHT010000198.1, read on the forward strand.
TTTGTGCCGAAATCTTCAGCATGTAGCAGTTTAATAAGAGATTGATGGTAAATTTTTTCTTTTTTCAATAAAAACTTATCGACAACCCCCCCCCCCCCCCTATCTAAAAAAATAGAAGCCCCGGGGCTCTAATTAGGAAACTGTTTCCTGACTGAAGCCCCGGGGCTTCCATTTGGTTTCTAAATGAGCGCCTGAAATTGGCCAGTTTCCAAATAGAAGCCCTGGGCTTTTTTCGGAAACCCCCGTTTCGGTGGGCGGAGGAAGGGTGGAGGGGGGGGGGGTAAGATTGTTTAGTCACCCTAAGCAAATGATTTTCAAGTTGTGATAAACAATATAAGCCCTCTAAATGCCAAAGTGTTGGGAGATAATTTGGACATTTTTGTAGACAGAGAGGCTACTGGCAGAGAAAACAATGCCTGGACAGCCACTGGAAAAAACCCGCCCGATCCGGCAATGTGCTGGACTTTGCTGGACGTCACGATGGAATAGCTTTGTTATTATTCCTCGCTGTCCTGACAGAGGCGGGGGATATAGAAACGCACTGTGTCCGTCCGTCCGTCAGTCGCCAGTTTTGTTTCTAGACGATATCTCCGAAACTTGTGGACGGATCTAGTTCATATTTGATATGCGTAACAAACAAGACATCTAGATGTGCCTTTTATGGGTTTTCGTCGGATCGAAGCCCATCTGGATCTGTATTTGGACTTAAAATCCCAAAATTCGGATCTCAATGTGCACTTTGGTTTCCAGACGATATCTCCGAAACTAGTGGGCGGATCTAGTTCATATTTCGTATGCCTAACAACCAAGATATCTAGATGTGCCTTCTGGGGGTTTCGATCAGATCGCAGCCCATCTGGATCTGTATTCGGACTTAGAATCCCGAAATCCGGATCTCAATGTGTACTTTGGTTTCCAGGCGTTATCTCCGAAACTAGTTAGCCGATTCGGTTCATATTTGGTGTGCGTAACAATCAAGATATCTAGATGGGCCTTTTAGGATTTTGATCGGATCGAAGCCCATCTGGATCTGTATTTAGACTTAGAATCCCAAAATCCGGATGTCAACGTGTACTTTGGTTTCCAGACGATATCTCCGAAACTAGTGAGCGGATCCGGTTCATATTTGATATACGCAATAACCAAGAAATCTAGATGTGACTTTTGGAGGTACAGCACCCGCCTTACTCACGGCGGGGGATACACTCACGGCGGGGGATATGGAGATTGCTGATTGCTCTTGTTTTCTTTGTTGATGTTCTGATGTTTTCGTACAGGACGAATGTCGACCGCACAATGAAGGTCCTAAGTGCTTCGAAACAGTCTGTGATAATCGTAACGAGGATTTGTTATGTACTGACAAAGCAAAAACCCTTGTTTTTCAATAAACAAAGAAACCAAACAAACATGTTTTTTTCCTTTGCCGTTTCCACATGTTTCATGTCCCACCCGGAGGTGTCGCGGGATCTGATACGGTCAATTTCACATCATAAGTCTAACCCTGGTTTGCCCCAAACACAGTCTGTACCAGGTTTCAGACCATGGTGAATTTCACAGTCTGATTCACAAAGCTGTTTGACTTTATATTTGAAACACGAAGACTTATGACTTCTGATATGTGAAATGAACAAGTAAATGTGGAAGGCGTGCGCCTGTTAGATATCGTCCGTCTGTCCGTCACAGCATTGTGAACGTGATATTTTAGAAGTGTTCATTGTGGCAACTTGAAGGTTTGTGGAGTCCACTCATCCTGCAGATTTGTTTTCTTGCAGGAAGTTCGGTTTAGGCAGACACAATCTTTTGGGATCTACTTTTTTTGCAATTTTTCGGGTATAACCTAAAACCCTCTGGGAAGCCGCTTTTTAACCCAGCCGACTTTGTCGAGGTGGGTTAGTCATATCACTATAGGGGACTTGATGTATGTGCGTATGTTAAACTTTTTCTTTAAAATGCTACTCCTTTGAAATTTGGCAACAACTGGAATAAATGGTAGTAATTTACTGAGTTGTCAAACCATTCATTTCTCTCAGTCTTTTTCAAAAAGTTATAAAATTTTAATCGAAAGTTTCTAAGCTGCTTCTCCACCTGGACTTTTTTCGCAAATGACAAAAAAAAATGCCAAAATGGTGGAATTAAAAAAAAAATTGTAAAATTGTGTAAATGTCGGTAAATACGTGAATCGTCAAAACCCAACCTCCACAACATCACTTTTCGGGTAGCTTCCACCCGGGAAAACTCGTTTTTAGGCCCCAACCGGGCGAACCCGGGGGGTCTATAGGATTCCCCTCTGTCCGTCCGTGTGTCACACTTTGGATGCTGTTTTGTTCTACGTAAGTTCTCCGAAGCTATTTACCCTAGGCATGTGCAACCTTGCACAGTGAAAATATATATATATATTGAAGTTGTGCAACGTCGTGTTATTTTTCAAATCGGCAAAAAATTGCCAAAATGGCGACTTGTCAAAAATGTGATTTTTTGAGATAACTGCAATGTAAGACTTGGGTGCTTTCCAACGAGTTCTCCGAAACTATTTATCCTAGGCATATAGTGCCTTGCACAGTGAATATATGTATATTGAAGTTGTGCAACGTCGTGTTATTTTTCAAATCGTTAAAAAATTGCCAAAATCGCGACTTGTTGTGTCTGGTTGGGGTCTGCGCCTTGTGTAATAAAATTATGAAAAAGTTACGTTCAGAAACAAAGTTCTTCATTTTTTGGCCTCACAGCATTCGTTTCAGAGTTTCTCTCTCTTTCATTGTTTGGTAACTCGGCCGGGTCATGTCCTTGGACATGCTTGTATTATGGATGTCGGTTTATGAGTGTTTGCAGTGACAACTTGCGGAATCACTACGCTCTGAAACTTTTCAAGGAAGAAACTGAAACCTGTTCTGGATGAATATATAGTGAACGTATTTACCTATTATTATTATGTCTCCCCGGCAAAGGGGAAACATATAGTGTTTGTTCGTTCTGTGTGTGTATGTATGTGTTTCAGTCTGTTGTAAACAAAATGTTGTGTGCGAGATATCTCGAGAACAAAATGTCAGATCAGCCTCAAACTTTAAAAATTTATTCCTTGGTTAGTTCGCACGGTTCTATCAACTTTTGACGCTTGTCACGTGATTAGGACAGGTGTATGACGTCATTACGCAAACATCTTGTTTGTGAAATTTCTCAGCCGCTGAACAACGGGGAAAGTTGAAACTTGGTGGGATTGTTGGTTGGTAGGTCCGAAACATTCTATAATTTTTTCGCGAGCAGAACAAGCGAATGTGGCGTATGACGTCATCACGTAAAATATGTATTTGAACAAGTTCTGTGCAAAATATCTCGGTAAGGGAAAGTCCTATCGATTTCAAATTTTATATGTGCATTCCTTGGGTCAGTCGGACGGTTTTTTCACCTTTTGACGCATGTCACGTGATTAGAGCAGGTGTATGACGTCATAGCGTAAAAATCTTGTATGCGAAATTTTTCAGCCTCTGAACATCGAAGAACGTTGAAACTTGCTGAGATTGATGCTTGGTGGGTCCCAAAGATTCTGTTTTTCGCGAGTAGAACGAATGAATGCGGCGTATGACGCCATCACGTAAAACATGTATATATTTTGAACCAGATCTTGTATGCACAATATCTCAATAACGGAAAGTTCTATCGACTTAAAATTTATATGGATATTCCTTGGTTTAGTCAGACGACTGTTTCAACTCTTGACGCGTGTAGTGAAATTAAGAAAAGCATCATTATGTGAAAAATTATCTGTTGTTAAGCAAAATATCTCGATAGCGGAAAGTCGGATCGACTTTAAACTTTGTGCAGTTATTCCACGGTTTGGTTAATCATTATAAAATTCGTATAGAAAATCAAGAAATGTGCATAACGTCAACACCTCCCTTCCTCCGCCTCCCCATTTTTTGGCTCCTTGTTATCCCCCGTGTAACGGAGGGATACAGTTATGAACTTGTCCGTCCGTCCGTTAACATTTGGCTTGTAAACACTCTCTAACCTTCAATTCTTTTGCAATTGCTATGTTATTTGAGATATAGCTAGTATATGGACTAATAAAGATCGGTGTTGTATATGAGACATATTCGCCCAAGGATAGTGGCTCAGCTGGACTTTGATTTTTTTTATTTGTACCATTATCAAGTGTCGTTAATATTTGGCTTGTGAACACTCTAGCCTACAATTCTTTTGCAATTGCTAAGATATTTCAGATATAGCTAGTATATGGACTAAAAAAGATCGGTATTGCATATGGGCATATTCGCCCAAGGACAGTGACCCAGCTGTGTACTTGGAAATATTTTTATTTGTAGCATTATCAAGAATATTTGCTCTGTAGAGTAGGTGGTAAAGGCGTTGGTTTAGTGAGTGAAAGGTACAGAGCGGTCGCGGGATTGAAACTCGCTAGGCGGCTGTGCAACAGTTGAATTATGACATTCGCAAAATTATTATTATTATCTCCTCTTATGGGATGCATATGTTGTTGGACTTTGAAAAGCACAGTGCCTCATGATAAATGTTTTTTTTTTCATCTTAAAGCACTGTCATCCTGTTTCAGGTGCTTTAAGTACTTGATGCATTTTTATCATAGCACTGATCATTGCACTGATTTTCCCCTTCATTTTTACTGTTTCTTTTTATTCGAGTATGTTTCCCATCGCTGAGGGCTTTGCATCTCTGATAGCCATGTTAAGCTCGTATAGAAAATTAAGAAAGGTGTGAAACGGCACCAACCTCCCCCCCCCCCCCCCCCCTGTTCACCTTCCCCGTTTTGCAGGCTCTTTTGTTAACTAAGCAGAGTTGTTAACTCCACTTGAGATTTCAGCGTGTTCTTGCACTCTTCAGACTGCTTGAAAACAGTATTAACATTACTATCAATCCATGCTTATTTCGAACATTGTCTATAATTGACCCTTTTGTGCGCTACTCATCTACAGTTATTACGTAACATGCCACTCAGGCAGGGATAAGTGTCATTTATGGTGCATTATGAAGTCGTTATCCCCCCCCCCCCCCCATCGAGATGAGTCAGCTGTTGCGCAGTTATGAAGAACTCCTTTTTAGTGTTTTTTAACCGGTTTGAATGTAGGAAGGCAAGGCAATATATCATGGCTATAACTAAAGTCGGGGTACTGACAGTTGCCGCAACCTTTGGTAAAAAGGTTAGGATTTTTTTAAAGGGATGGCCGGAAGACTCATTTGTGATAATTTTGAATTCAGTGAAGTCGTTTAGCTGAGGCAATTTGAGCGAAGGTCAATCGCCCGCATTCCATCCCTGGCCGGATTCGAACCATAGGATTACAGGACCAACGCTCTACCGACTGAGCTAACCGTCACCCCGTCACCCCCAAAAGAGTCATTCCTACACTACATGGCCGAGGGCGGGAATGGCCCTTAGAAACAAAGAACTCACCAATGAAGTAGGAAGTTGTGATGTAGACCCGGATAAAGAAGACTGCGGTAAAACATATTTGTTAAGACCACCTTCAAGACCCGGATAAACAAATGTAAAACCTGTTTGTCATAACCCCTTCCAGATTCAGAAAAGAGGTACGGTAGAACCTGCCTGTCTTGACCAATTTCCAGACCCGGAAAATACCACGTACAGTAAGCTGTTGCAGTAACAAAATTCCAGACCCGGATGCAAATGACGCACAATAAAACCCGTTTTAGCGACCGCCTTCCAGATTCGGATAAAGAAGACGTACAGTAAAACCTGTTTTAGTGACCACCATCTAGTTTTGTTATTTTTGAGTTATTGGAGCATTTTGGGTTTAGTGAGGGAAACATTTCTTTTGTTTACGAAAACATGAAATTAAACAGTGTCGATGAAAAGTGTGTGATAGAAGCCTGTACTCTTGCGTTTTGTGTGCACTGGCCGTTCAAGTTGGCAGATATTTTTTCAGTTTTGTGCATGACTTAAATAGTGAAATACATCCAGAATTAAAATTGTAATTAGGGGTGCTTTTGCAAAAGAAAATTTGAAACTACGCATTTAGGAGGTGAAATTTGCACGGGTGTCGCGTTGGGATAAAGGAGGGTATTCCTCACATTTTACTGCTCGATTAACGGTAGTGTAGAAAAGTCATGGACACTCCTGGTAATAAAGATGTAAATGTGCAATCCCTGGAACTTATAGTACGCTGTGTCACATTCTGCACAGAGCGCATAACTCCTTCCTTTTATCAGATTTCTCGAGGTATCCACCAATACTCTGGATGAAGTTTTGGATGAAGAAACCTTCAATTATTGAGAAAAACACCAATGACATATCTACCAAAGTTGATATCTGTTTCGACTTGCAGTGAATTAAGCAATTTTTTTTGTAAAATTGTCCCGGTATTCTAATAGTTTTTTATATAGAGATGAAATATTGACCTTCCTTGTGCGAAAATATATGAAGGCAGCAAGTTCACCTCTGCCATGTGCTAAAATATTGAAACACTGCGGTTTTTTATCACGACAGGAAAACTTGTAAAATGTGGTTTTGTGGGCAATCTGTCCGAGTTCACTTGAAACGTTGTTATACTAAAATCCCCGTAGTTCATTGAATTCGTACGATTCAGTAAAGCGTTTCCACTATAATCTTGCTGCGCGAACTCCTCTCTAACTCGTCGCGAACCTCAAGACGATTATTGCTGTAGCCACCAACAGTGACAGAGACCTAGTGTAGCATGTCTAATTCGTCCACCTCAGTTTTTCTTAGAAGTTCATTTCATATGCAAAAATGAATATTGAAATTTTACCATTGAAGCCCAATCTAAGGCTGGCGGACGCTATAAAATAGCTATCAGTTCAAGCAAGCTATTGATCTCTCCACTACCGACAAAGAGCGATCAAATGTGCTGTGTGCTAAATAGCGGCGCGCTTCTAAATATTCCATACTTAATATCCTGATTTTCGTCAGTTTTCAAAGCAACAAATCATTACCAGTACCAGACTTAAATTCCCTGTGAGCGTTAATACGACCAGGTTTTTTTTGTGATCCAGACATTTTTGCGACGTTCTTTTTTTGACGTCTACATAATTCGTCGATTTTTCAATATACTCAATTTTGCGTCAGAGAGGTTAACTGAGCATCGGAAAATGTCGGTTTCCGGCTATGAAAATTATTGTCACGCCTAAAGAGGGTTTTATCAAACGTATGTTCAATGGATGTTGAAGACTTTGAGTAGGCGTTAATCTATGGTCACCTATTTGAGTATATCCAAATTAATGTTGCGGAAGAGGATTTTGTGGTCAAAATCAACATCTTCACATCGTTGTTTATCCAACGTCTTCTCAACGTTTTGTAAAAGGCGTTGATCTATGGTCGCAATCAGATTCGATGTTACGATTTGGCCTGGTACTGACGCCACCTCAAATCGAGTTTTCTCGGCGCCAGAGTGTTAACGGGAGTATGGCATGTCAACAGCTGTATTTCATTTAGTTTTGATGCAACTGGCAAGTTGCCATGACTTTGAGCAAAGATTATTACGGAATTCTGAATTTTTAAGTGTTTAGAATCGTATTTTGTTACCTCAGTGTAATTATTGCTTTTCGGTAGTGAAAACGGTCTAGCTATTCTTTTTTGTGTATAGGACGTAAAAACGTTACATTAATGACAGTGCTTTCCTGTAAACTCTGTAAAATGAATAATCAGGCCTTAAAATAGATTAATTTTCCGACCGCAAGCTAATGTAGACACTCTCCTGTCGATATGAAGTGAGTGCGTCTGCCGGCCTGGCCTATAGGCCGGGCATAGATTTGAAAGCTTTGTAATGGCCATAAGAGAGTCGTATTTTTTCGAGGTTAAACTTCGTGTTATCTAAATCGAAGGAGACTAAGTTTTTTGCAGCAACCTTACCCAAAAATCGCAGAATGTAACACATACACTATAGAGAAAAGAAAATACTTTCAAATTGTATGACAGATATCAATACATAGAGAGTCGGATTTTTGGCGCAGCTGTTTGTTTTGTTTCATTTAGAAAACTTAATCCAATATGCTTTTGGAACAAAACTGTTGAATAAGGTGTTTATTTTTAGTTAATCTGTGCCAAATGAAGGTATCATTAGTGTCCCCAGTTGCGGGATAAATTCCAGCCAAAACTAAACACTTCACTGCATCGCGAGGTGCAAAATAGGGGTTTATTTAATGCATAAGCCAATGGGCGACTGGTAGTAGTTCCCTGATTTAAGGTTGCCCATAAGACAAGGGTGTCTACTCGACAGCCGGCGTTTTAGTCTAATGCAATCAAATTTCCATCCTTACTGAGTTTTAAATAACTTTACGCATCCAATGTTTATTAACCAGAACATAAAGTTGCAGATTAAGTAGACGCTTTGAACAACAGGTACTTTGAATGACTTCGTGGTATTTCATGATATATTCGCCTTCATCCTCAGAAATCGTTGTGCAGTTTGGTGAAATTTAGTCAACAGTCGAAAGCAGGCCTTCGGATTCTATATGGTCCCTATGTCTCTTTCTTATTTCAGTCGTATATGTTTATATTTATTCGAAGAACATTTATTAGGGATAGCCGACAGACTAGATGTGCGACAATTTTAAATTCCGTGATAGGTATCTAACCACAGTATTCGCCTAGATAAGACGATCGGAGCAAAAGTCAGTCCTCTGCTTAACACCGCGAGAAATCAAACCAGGGATCTTGGGATTACTAAATCAGCCTCTACCAAGTGAGTTAAACTTCTCCCCTTCATAGATAAATTTCAGGTATTCTGCTTAATATAATTTTGATCCATCATGTTTTCCGTTTGACTAGAATATTGTCTAAGACGGTTTTGAAGTGTTTCTAATATCGGGGTTTCATTGCTTATTGATACACTTCGTTTTCACTGGAAATCTTGTCAACTTTGCATCTTTAATGATAACTACTGTGGTGCCGTGTTGTTCACAGGATTGTTGACAATTCAACGGAATTTGAGTGTCGATTGAAATTTGCAGATCTCCGTCTTTCCCCCGCCTTTCTTCCTGTATCTTGGGGCAATACCCGAGTTTCTATTACTCCGTTTTTATCCAAGGCACTTGTTGCTTCGTCTTGCATGTCTAATCGAATTCACCTCGGTTATGTTTAGTTATACATCGGGTTCAGTTTCATCATGCAAACAATCGGTAGACATCTTGCTTCATTTTTTTAAAAATAAATCCCTGTAATTTCATTGTACATTAATCAGTGTAACATAGGTTTTAAACTCTGTTGCTGTGTCTTTTATGCAGCCTGGATGTGTATGAATGGGATACATCTTAATTGACTCAGCTGATATTGCGTTGCCGCTGTAAGTTTTCAGTGCAGGCAAAAACCCATCAACGTACATGAACAGTTCAATTTGGCACAAGACTGTCAAATCGTTCAGAATTTAGTAGACTATGACGCACCAGAAGATCAAAGCTTGTAACTGCCTATGCTTTGACTGGTTAAGAGTGTTGGTAATTATCTAACTACCTATTTTTATTATTCATTTAATCAAACATTGACTCTTGAAATTAACAGTAATGTTATAAAAACAATCATATTTTTAATCTTCTGTTTTAAACATAGAATACCCATCTATAGATTTAAGCGTTTTTTCTATCTTTATAATTGGAGTTATTATTAAGTTGATTTTTTTTTTGCTATCATTCTTATTCTTAGTACCTATCTTTCACAAATTTTGTGATTGGTTACAAGATGTATGTCTTTTTAAAATTTAGTTATCTGGAATAAGGATAAAACTTTTGATAGGTAACTTTTCTTGAGTCTTTAGTTACCACCCCACCCCTGTATCTCTGTTTTAGAGAACTTATCTCCTGTATAAACCGTAAATAGCTTCTTTGAATGAAGTTGCATTAAGTTCACATTCATATATCGAGAACAGGCTGATGGTAATGAAAAAAGGAGATAAAAAAGACTACAGAGGGTTTCAAATATATGTTGTGCTTACAGTTTATTGTGTTTGACTAAAAACTACGCGAAATATGCAGAATTTTATCAGGTAAGCATATATAAATGGAAAAATTTTGAACAAAAGATTTTTTTAATTTATTAATGTCGGGATATATGTAGTGATCGATTGTATTGCAGCAGAGTGGATGCTAAGCAGATGGTTTGCAGAAATGCAATGCACTGTCTGTAATATAGGCGGAAGTTAGTGTATCTTTAAAAAATCTAGTAAAATGTATTTAAAAGTTATGAAATTGTGGTGAAATGTGTATTAAGTTTCCGATGTGTAATTGTTATTTTGGATTCATATGCCGTTGACTAAGATTGCCCGAACTTAATGGTTTACAAATGTAATAATTGCTAACGCCCAATTTCAGTGACTAAAATTTATCTGCTACGAGTACGTTAAGTACTCCTGTCTTGTTATTATGGCGGCTGCGGCTGCTAAAATGCCTCCTGCCGAAGCTGTTAAACCGAGGCACTCCGTATCCAGCATCAATGAAAACAATGGAACGCCAGGTAATTTTTCTCACCGTTGCATACAGTATGCTCGTAACCCCGAGTCTTCTCTTCTTTAGACGTACTCGGTACGTAGAAACCCTGTAGCGCGTCATAGAGCTAGCATGTAGTTCCAAGTCAGCTCTTCTGAGTGAGTCTGATCACACTCCTGTGCTTCTCGATAATCTTATGGGCGTTAACCAACTAAAGCACCTATTAATCTGGACTAGGTTAGAATTTCCCATGTTGAACCAAATAATCTGCAAGTAACCTAGGACAAGGCTGCCAAACCGGTAGCGTCGCTACCTCCCGAAAACATTTATCGGGGAAAATATATATTTTCTCTCTTTTTTTTTTTTTTTTGGCAAATTCGAATAGCATGGATTTGTCCTGGCGGGTCATGCTTCGTGACAGTGGCATGAAACGATAAAAATTAACTTAGGCTGACATGTAATAAGGCTTTCCCTCGATATCCTTTGCAACTGAGTAGAAAGCAAAAACTTTATGTACATTAGTGCAGGACAGAAAGTATAATTTTTTGATGATAGAAAGTGGCGGACGAGAGGATACAATAAGGAATCCTGACTGAAAAATTAACCGGCCTGTAATTTCCTCTTCATTTGAGACATCTCTTGGTACAAAAATCGTATACAGGGTTGTCACGGTCAGGACAAGTCATGAAAATGTTTTTCAGTCAGAAAAGGTCGGGACAAATTTCGCAAAATGTCAGGAAGAAGCAAGGAAATTCGAATATCGAAAAAAATGTAATTTTTTTCAAATATTTAACAGAATTGTCATTTTGTTTTATGTCTTCTAATGTGGTTTGTTTCACTAAATTTGCACTTCTAATGATAAGACTGTCAAAATTTTGAACATTTTGGTGCCTTTCTCACATTCTAGACACTTGTCTTCATATGTCGCGCTTTCAATGATCAGGGAACAGTCAAGAAGGCTCATCTCGAAAATCAGAAATTGAAAGTATACGTAAATTGCTTATACCTTCAACTTGCTAGTCCCAGCGGACCTGTTTGCGTGGTAAGAATAATGTATTTAGGGCAAGCAACTACACGTTAATCACTGGACTGTTCATTGGACAAATGTCAGACACATGAATATTATAAATTAAAAATAGACAGTAGAAAATCTACTGGCAGAGTTCTTGGTTGTGTACCCTAACAAGATATTCGTTGTTTATTCCAGCTGACCTCGACGAATGTTCAAAGTGTAGATGCCATTTATTTCACTACATCGCGCTCCACTGTTCACAACATAGGGTGAAGTGTCTGGGTTCCGAGGCTCACATTTTGTACACGAGCCACAATTAAAATATGACGAGAGGAAATGTGCAGTAGGAGCAGATCAATCCGAACAGCCACATTTTTTCGGATTTGCCGCAATTCGGATAAATCGATTCGCGCTTGAAATTAAGGCCAGCCACCAAATATGCTTTCTTACCATCACTTCTTGTCTTTTATTATCATTATATGCTTCAAGCTTCTACAGGGGCCCCTCGTTAATTCGTACTCCTCGGGACCAAGGGAAAAAGTACGAATTAACCGAGGGTACCAATTAACCGGGGGTCAAAGTTTCGAATGGACAAAAACAACAATGAACCTTCAAGCCTTGCGCGCTTTCGAGCAGGCTCAAATTGGCTGGTTTCAACACCATTGATTATTTTATCCTTATTCTTTATCCATGAAGCAAGTGTATTTTTAGGTACCTCATACTCCGTCATTATTTCAGTTCTGCTTTTTGAGCCACTCGTTATTTGCTTTAACACTTTGAACTTAAGGTTCATTGTGTAGTCATTGTGTTTTCGTTTTGGTGCCATTTTGCAAGTTGAAATGCTTGACCACTGTTCACAATTTATATACACGCTCCGGAGCGCAAAGTGTCCACAGAAAACAAACGGCATCTTAAGCTGCTGCATAGTACGTGACAGACGATGCTCCGGATTAGTGACCAGTGAAAACGCTGTGCACACTAAGACACTCGGTGTATTGAGCAGACGATGTCAATCATAAGCACTAAACCCCTGTCATTACTGCCCCACAATGCGCATTATGCAACCCCTTCATCTCGCTACACATGATGCCTGAGTAACGTGTTGTTTTAACTGTGGCATGCCTAATCTGTATGGCGTTGCATTGTGAAAAGACCGGAATAGAAAAAAATTGAGGGTAAATTTTTGGACGAATTATCCGAGTCCTCGTTAATTCGTACTTTTACATAGAAGTGAATGGGTCCCAAAATCGGGACCGACGGAATTGGTACGAATAAGCCGAGGGACCGAATTAACCGAGGACGAATTAACGAGGGGCCCCTGTATTAAAGATGCTTTCTTTGCTTACCATTGTGATTGTCCGGTAACATTTTAAGAGATTGTTTTTCATTGAGGAAATAACTTAACAACAAAATGTGGCACTGTGTTGTCCTGTTCATGACTCACAAAAGTGTTGTGTACTCTGTCAATGGCATTGTTATCGTTATACTATCACTACACTCATCTCTGTTTGATTGGTAAGCAAAACATCTCTCGAGGCCCCTTGCATCGAAATACTTCCATCTGTGTCTATATTAAGTTTAGACAAGTGGAGGAAAGTACTCTTACATGCTCATTTGAATACTAAGACTCAGTATTGCAGACAGCATGTTTTGAAACTAGGTCATGTATGCACGCCATGTATAAACAGTGAAGCATTAGCGGATGGACATACTTTAGCAATAGGTCTGACACAGATAAACTGTGTTTTTATGACTCATGCCTAATTAATAACATGTATTATGCAAGCAAAGTACTTCGTGAACTTTACATAGAAACAGAAAAAATGTAATAAAACACTCATGGCTGATATTAGGACACACAATATATTTCTTCATCCCCATTTTCTCTCATAAATATCTGAAAAATGTTGGGACCGAGCTGTTCAGATTAATCAATAGCTAGGATAACCGTGTTTGAATTAAAGAGCTTTTCTCGTACAATGTTTCGTTATTTGCAACACAGACACAATTTTTAATAGACCGTATTTTTTTTCTTCCTTAGACGAGTGAACAAATATGATCGTCCGTACTCCTTTGTCGAGTGTTATTGAAACAGGCCAAAGGGATAACTTTTTGTTGGTTGAACTATACAGAAATATATACTAGATACACAAAGCAGCATAAAATTATTAGGTTTGTCCGGTAAATATGAACTGCACTTAACTCCATGACTTTTGAAATATTAATTAAGGGGTTGTGCGAAATTTTGTTTTGTTTTAGATTATGCAATAACATATTCAGCCTGTATGTAAACAAATGTAAATTCTTGAGGGATTTGCCAAAATTGTGTTCCTTCAAGAAAAAAAAGTGGGAAAAAATGGGAATAAAGACGTAAAAGTTTACTTCCTCCCAGAAGTCAGAACTGGGTTTGCATTTAGATTTAAAAATGCTGTGTCATTGTCGCTTGTCCACTGGTGTTGTCATATTCACTGATCTGTAACTCTAACCTACAGCGTCGAAATAAAACTGTTGGAGGGCGATAGGGGCGAGCGTTGGAAGTGGGAGTTAGGAAAACGTCTTTGTTCACAAAAACAAGGCCTGGGCATTTAGTTTGGTCTTGGCAGTTTGAAATTATTGAATTAGTAAACTTTAACACCATGGCTTTAAACCTTTTTTTTCGACTGGTAGCAATATCTCTTGATATTTACTTACAATAGTTTTTTCCTCTCTTTCAGATATGCATAGAAGGAGAACAGAGGTGAGATGCGTGTTACTGTCTACTTTGTCGGAAACACTGAGGCATTTACAAGGTTTTAATGTTGCAATGTCAGTTGAATTGTTCGTTTTGTATAGAAGAATGCAGGTGTGATACATGTTACTGTGTACGCCCCTCAGAAGTTTAAAGGCATTTTTTATGTTGGAGTGATCATTGTAAGCGTTGTATGTTGAAGGGGGATGGGGTAATATTGTTGCCCGGACCCTTATACACGGAAGGGGGATGGGGTAATATTGTTGCCCGGACCCTTATACACGGAAGGGAGATGGGGTAATATTGTTGTCCGGACTCTTATACCTGGAAGGGGGATGGGGTAATATTGTTGTCTGGACCCTTATACCCGGAAGGGGATGGGGTGATATTGCTGTCCGGATCCTTATACCTGTGACTACCAGGTCGATAATCGTGAAACATTAGAAACGGCGAACGAACAAACGAACAAAAGATAATAACAAATAAAAAATATACGGCTTGACATGAAAATGATACAAACTTAGCGGCAACTTTTTCTTTAGATGACGGGGCTTGGGGGGGGGGGGGAGCGTTAAGGTTAAGGTTGGGGGTTAAGTTTGTTAGACGGGACGCACAGTGCGGCTCTCCTGAAGTGACGTACAAAACACACGGTTTGGGTAGTGAGGATTTTTTCCCGCTTGACAATCATTGAAGGGTTTGTTTATGTTACCAGTCGAATACTGCACCGGACGTCCCCAAAACCGGCACCAGGCGACATGACAGGGAGCGCAAGATTGGCCACAGGCGTGTGGACCAGGCCGGGCAAGTCACATATAAAAAGGTGAGAAATAATCTTGTGATTATTATTGTTGTTGGTAGTTTGAAATAACTTAAAGACAGTTCTTAGGTCGAAATGATCATTGTAGATGTATGTTTTTGGGGTATGCAAAACAAAAATTGCATTGCTCGGCAGCATTTTTCGAACAGCAAATGCTCGTTGTCAAGAACAGTACCAGTTCAGGTTGTTTCGATAGTTCACAATTCGGATGTAAGGGTATATGACAGTGTGAATATTTCTTTTGTTTTTGAACAGCGCAATAAGTTACACCATTTCGAATGATCCGCGGTCCCTTTGGACTGTATCTCTTTCGTGAGAAGTCACTTTGATTTGAGATTTTTACAGATTACGTTTTGTATAAATGTCGCCATGTTCAGGCATGTCAGATAAGCAGTTGACATGTTCAGGCATGTCAGATAGGCAGTTGACATGTTCAGACATGTTAGAAAAACTGTCATCATGTTTAGGCATGTCAGATAAGCAGTTGACATGTTCAGACATGTCAGATAAGCTGTCTCTGTGTTCAGGTATGTCAGATGTGATGATGGTCTTGATATCTGGGTCGTGATACCATCGCAAACCACAGTGTAACCGCAATGCAACCAGCAAAACAGTTACTGGTCTGGTCAAAAGTCACTTGCAGTTTTCTGCTTAAAAAATTAGAATGTTCAAAGGTGTTCTTCAACTGCAGTTGGTGCAGAGAGCTTTATACACTGGTAAACTGGTATGCGTCTTTCATTGTCGGCAATTTCCCCCCAAATTGTGAAGAAAATAGTGCCTATGTGCTTCTGCAGTCTTCGATAGGAATGATGTTACCACTGATCTCAATATGCTCTGGCCGCTCTTGTTTCAGTCAGTCGATTTCCATCACAATCAAGTCCTCCATGCAACGCCCCGACCCGCCCCTGATTAGAGTAAAAAAAGAAGAAAATTAACGACCATTTGCTGTTGATGCATCGTAATTATCAGAGTGCCTTACGATATTAAATTAAGAATATGTGTATAAAATGAATGAATACAAGGGTTTCTTTTAAATAAGAATATTTGCAGAGCAGCCAGACTTGCGCCTTACATGTGCCTTGCTTGTTGTTAATCGCATGCTTTTCTGTGACAGATTCTAAGGAACGTTTTTAGGAGACCGCGTTAATCAACTCTTACTTTCCAGGTTATTCCAGCTTCAGGGGTTGGAGATAAGATAGGGTTGTTATGTTGCTGAGGTGGTAAAAATACAACAAACAGTAATGCGTAAATTTTGATTTATACGTTGTAGTGTATCACAGTATATTCTTGTTAACTGGTTCACAGACCAGTTAATCGTATTATCGATCTGTTCGCTATAATAGCCCCAGAAGGAGACTATAGGTTTGTTTGTTGTAGCTTTGTCCGTCTGTCCATCGTCGGCTGTTACTCCCACCCTAATCATCCGTATATAGGTGCTCTATCTTAGTTGGTAGGTGCTCGTTATTTTTATTTTGACTGTGACCCAGTTTCAAGGTCACAATGGCCGCCATTTTGGATTTCAGTTCCGGTTGGGGTTGTGGTCTTTACGATGGCTTGTTAGTTTCCGGTCCCGTTTCGTGTTGTCATGTAAAAGTTTCCAAGCGATGGGTGATTAATGGTACTTTTTATAATTCGAAAGCTTTTTGTTGTTTTCAAATGGTAGCAATTAACATGAATGTACTGTGTCAGATACCGTTGTGAATTTTTAATTATCTGAACTTTTTTGTTGTTTAGGTAATGGGTCGCTGTTTATTTAACGCAGATATTTAACGTGAATCTATGTGCTTGAAAATTTCTTGACGGAAAGGAAATACAAACAGTATATTCAAACCACGCTTTTAAGTGCCTTTGGTGTTGGAAAAAATTGTTATACAAAGGCAGCCGCCAACGGGAAGTATACTTCAATTAATGGAGGTGGGGGACGATAGGGAAACATAGGTGTTGATAAAGAGGGTGTTAATGAATTAGAGGTGTTCATTAACAGAGATTGGACTGTGCTTGGAGAAGTGGCAGATGCCTTTATAACCATCGTAGCTATCATTATGCTGGTTCAGTTAATGGTGGTCTACAATTTAATTATCTCCGAGATCAGGTCCATATTACTATGCTGAATGCTGCATGAACCCCTCTATAGCGAATCTCGACCTTGCTGTGAGCGCCTAACAAACGGGGAGGTATCGCAGTAATTTGGCATCAATAGCTCTAGACATCATGCTTATATCGACAGCTTACGTGATTAGTGAAATAATAAAAGACAAGAGGTGATGGGACATCCAACATTTTCTGGCGAATTGACAAGGCGCATTGCTCTCCTATAAGCCTACCAATGCTGTTCATCGGGTAATTGGGGCTGAATAATGGAAACGAGGCTCGTTGTAGTTGATTGGTCATTTTTCTCGAAATGGCTGCGATCATGACGTAGATAAGTGATCGGGAGGGGGGGGGGGGGGGGGAGTGGGGTGGTCAGGGTGTGTATTCGTGGGTCAGGTTTATTGTAGTCCAGGTCGAGCCCATGTGATTATGAAAAAAAACATTGGCTTGTACATGTAAACCATTACAAAGACCCATTTGAAAAGTTGTTTGTCACATTGCAGGGAATTCAAGTTAAAGATGATTTTCATGTACGGATGTTGACTTTTTTTAAAAAAACAAAAAAGATTCTTCGTTTAAATGATGATTCGTTTAGCATTGCCGATAACATTGTCAGATACAGCGTTTTTTTTTGTCTCGCAAGGCCTAGGCCTGTCACATTGAACTGTCTCGGTAACCGTGAATCACTTTCTTGATTCACCGCCTGACTTTGTACCCGTGGCTTCCATACATCAGACGGCCGTCAGTTACTTATCAATCATGCTGTCAGGAATTACGCCCCGAAAAGCGTCAGAATTTGAGCCCAAAATGTTTTTTTTATTTCTTATCAAATCGTAGCAAAGCCGCACGTGTTCGCATGCGTGTGGGTGTGACTTCTGCGTACCGTTGCCACGACTGAATTTGTATGTCATAACCTTCATTACGGAAGTTATTTTGCGGTTCCCTGTTTTTTGAGAATGTTTTTCCGAATAGTGCCGAGGTAATGCATAAGCATATAACAAGTCGAAACCAGCTCGTGTTTCGAATAGCCGTAAGTGTTCTGGCATAAGAAAAAAAGTTTAGAATAAGTTTGGTAAAATACAGGCTGTACTACTAAAAGGAGGAAAAAAAAAACTGGACACCGCTGGTTTATATTGGGGCTTCGTCAGTTGATGTCACGTTGTTTCCGCTCGGAGTAGCTGTGACGTCATTACTGAATGCTATAGCTCATAACTTGCCTTCATTTAGCAATCTGAGCTTTGACAAAGAGAAGACTAAAATCAGCTCCCGTTGATTAGCTCAAGCAGTGCATTGATTGTCTTCGATTGTTTTCTGCAAAATGGGAAGCGGATAGGGGTGGGGTAGGGGGGGGGGGTTGGCCAGGTGGGGTTGAACATATTTATATGCATATGCGTTATTGTTGGTGACTTCTAGGTCTGTGGCATTTATGTAAATACTGGATTCCATTGTGATGTATACGTGATTTTTATGGGTGCTTTGGTGAAGCCGAGGTTTACCATTTTTTCGTTCACCATTTTTATCCCCCCCCCCGTATAGGCGGAGGCGGGGGATATATAAACGCCTCATGTTCGTCCGTCTGTCCGTTATCACTTATCCAGGCCATATCTCCGTAACCGTTAATCGCAGGAATACCGTACCTTGGGGAATGAAAGAATATATAATGTACTTTTGAACGTCAGGTTAATTTTAGATTTCATCGACAGATGTCGAAGTTATGGACTTTTGAAATATTTGGACTTAGTCGTTTATTTAGGGTACCTTGTCCTTCTCTGTGACCATACGGCACGGCGGGGGATGTGCAATCTGCGATTGTCTTGTTTTCACCGTTATTTCCGTCACTATTTTTTTCCCTACCCCGGGTTGACAGTGGACTGGTCCAAGTTTCTTGGATCCGCATTCATATAACGCCACCAGTGATAGGAATACGACTAGCCGATATAATTTCAGTGACCTCAGTTTTACTAGAGAGCTAGTAGTACAATGTGAATGCGGTCCCTGTAGTAGTGGGCTAAAAATGCGACGGATAGAGAAATAAAGGCAGAGAGAGAGAGAGAGAGAGAGAGCGAGAGAGAGAGCGAGAGAGAGAGAGAGAGGAAGTTAGGACGGGGGGGGGGTCATTGGTACCGTTCTTGATACTCGTGGTTTTTGGTGCTGAATGTGCAGCAGCTGTTAGGGCGTGCCCTTCACGAAATCTCGGGCCCCAAACAAACCTAGCGTTAGACAACTTCAGGTGAAACGATAAGGCAATGGGGAGAATACAATCATCACAGATCCAGCGGCAGTTTTTGTGTTAGTGGCATTTGTTTAATGCCATAGTCTTTTACAGCAAGGCCAATCGTATGAGACTCGTAAAGTACAGTTCGTATGAACAGAGTAACTGAAAGACGTATCGCGGTCAGACGCTGTATTCGATTAACATTGAACTAGAGGAGGTAATTGTAGGCTTGGCTTATACTCTCGGGATACTCATGGCGGGTATCCGGAAAACGTCGTGGATGTAGATATCGCATCATCAGCTCCCGATCATCCGCGACACAGTTCTCTATCATCCGGGTCTTGTTAGCATGGGAAACTTGTTGTAGTTGGCGTTATTTGAACATAATGCGAGCCGCAGGCCATTCCCATCCCTACTCCGTCACCCCCACCCCGTCACCCCTTCACTAGCGTGACATAGACTATCATGGAAGGTGTAAATGCTTTGAGAGTAGAAGCGGCACCGCGCACACGCGGGGCACGAGTTCGATTCTGGCCTGCTCCCTCTCATACAAAAAAAAAAAAAAAAAGAAAGAAAAAGCAGTGTTGCCGCATCGTCCTTTTTTAAAAAGATTATCCTTTTTTTTGAAAATCCCAAAATCATCCTTATTTTATCCTTAAATCTTTTTTGTCCTTTTTTCTCTACCAAAATAAAAAATCCCTTTTTGGTCCTTTTTTTCTGCTTATTTATTTTTTTGATTTGATTTTTTGATTTTAATTTTTTTCAAAAATTTTGACTTAAAAAAATTTAAAATTTTATCCTTTTTCACCCCTTTTTTCCCTAAAAATCTTGCTTAAAAATCCTTTTTTTATCCTTTTTTCCTCCTCGGGTTGTGTCAACACTGAAAAAGATGTGCAGGGTTGCTTCATCTTTTGAGAAGTATTAGTTACTAGGCAATACCAAAAGAAGTATGTCGTAATGTTCTTAACCGTGCATTCGAATGTAGTCTCCGTAACTTCATGTATTAAGCAGAATACTGCTAATTTTCCTTTCTTATAAGTGATCCAAAAGAAAGGGTTGTGTCTCGGATCTGTCATACACTCATCTTCATTGTAGATGAAAACCCTGAGAAGATTGGGTTGAGGGGAAGGGGAGGGGGGGGGGGCGGAGTGGTAAACAAGCGTTGTTTTTATGTGTCACATACCTGTGTCGGCGATCCCTTTTGTAAGTGCGAGAGAGAGACATTGGTATCATAGCAGTAGTCTTGTCTGCAGCAGTCACCTGGCGCCCCCTTGTGGCGTATTTGTTGCCATGGAAACGGCAATTGTCTGCTGTTGTCAGCGAGCATTGCCACTTATATGTTGTCGTTACAAACACCATATCACATCAAGGATCGATGTTACCTTACGTATATATAATTTCTAAAAGAAGTAAATAAAATGTGAATCATTTATTTGACCAACGAAAGGAGAGAGTGTATATAAACTTTGTATGTGATATGCATGAGTAATAAGAGGTTTAACTATTGGATTTACACCATGTGATACAATCGGTTCTTAAATGCAGTAACACCGACTTCCCCATGAAACGGAGGACCCAACCGGGCGTTCATACTACGTTAGCTGGAAAATAGTGTCCGAAGTAATAACGCAAGCGCGGGTTTTGGATGTGAACACGTCGGGATGAGCTACAATTTCACCTAGCAACAAACAGCCACGAGCGGCAGCGTAGGCTGTTGTCTTTAAGCCAGTGATATAATCGTATTACTGATACCGCACAATTCTCATCGCCTATAAATCATGGCGCCAAGGAGTATATTTATATATTTGTGAAGTAGCTCAAACGAAACGCAAAAAAAAAAAACAAAGGGAGGGAATAAAAAGAATGGCTGACCTTGACATTTGAACAGTAACTTTTTGCCAGAACACGCCGCAGGAAATTATGTAGTTACCTGTTATAAGTTGGAATAAGGGTTTGTTTGCTGCTAGTTTCTCGCTGAATTACGAGTGCAGTCATTTTTCGCTGGTGGTATTCTGCGGTATTGCGCACTGGGAGATGTTATGGTGATGCCTCAGTGGAGATGTATGTGTTGCGGAATCGTGTAATAACGCACGATCGTGGAGAGAATGAAGTGTCGTCACAGCTGCCATGATGCACCGAAATGGCTCGTGACGTTTGACGTTGGAGATGTTGGTTGTTATTGCTACGCGGACAAGTACCACCCAGTGATCGGCACGGGCACGGCACGGACAATTATTGCTTACCTGCTTGCTGCTCCCTTGAGTGCAACTCTTACCGGAAGCTGGGTGCAAATTACCCTTGTGTTATTGACTACTATTCAGTTAGGCAAAGCCTGGCTGGGGACTTTGAGTGAAGAGCTTATCGGGCAGATTGTAACAGCTATTACAAGTGTCGCCCAATGTATCCGTTTGGAAATGCATCGGTTCGGGTTTAGCACGTCTGTTGGGTCGCTGGTGGGATGGCTCGACATCTATGATTTCTATGCCAATCTGAATGACTTGCGTGCTGACGAGGAGGCGGAGCATGCGGTCACGTGGTCAGATGAGCAGGCGTTTCTGTGGTGGCAGCACTTGCCTGTAAGCTTTTAATGGTATCATTATATTACAGAGTAGCACGTTGTTATTCCAATGTGGAAAGTATTAGATCAGAGCTTTGTCAAACGTCACAACCAAGCAAACATTAAGACGTCAGAATGATGTCGGGTCGGCGACGTTTCTGACGTCGGACTGACGTGCTGGTTTAGGTTGTATTTGAAATGGAACCGACGTCGGTTTTTCACGGCAGACTGACGTCTGGATTCTAACGTCAATTTTTGGTTAAAAAAATATTGGAACCCCTGTGAACGTGTCAACGCGCTGAAACTCAAGACTCCAATCGCCTGTTTTTTTTCCAGAATAGCCCTTCTCTTAATCTCTTAACTACCAAACGCACCCTTATCTTTCATTGTGTATAACAAATCTGACTGTGTTAATAAAAATTTTTGGAAAATATGAGATATTGCTAAATACACCCATAAACATTCTTTTTACCCTATAAAATGCGTGGTTTCGTTCAATCTTTAAGAATTCCCAAGCTGTTTTTAAACTTCACTTTGAATTTCCCAATAAAAGAATAAATTAAAATACAAAAACAACCGTTTTACAAGTAGGTAGCATTGTTTACAGCGTATGAACGGCACAGAGTATTTTCTAGCGGCGTTCCATAATTACTCAAGGGCGATGACGAAAGCCAATGACGCATCGCACAGCAGCGAAGTACTGGATGATTGACATTATGGCACAGATTCTTTAATTTAAACTCCTGTGGCTGTAACAAACACAACAAAACAATTGTGATATAGTTAGGGAGGTGATATGCACATTTTTTTTAATTGTTAAGCTTAACTACGTCGAATGAAACTTAACTGCACTTAACAACGGCACCGTTCTTCCCTTCAGTCGTCACCAAAGCTCCAAAGACAGGAACAGGCAACGGTATTCCTTGCCCCCCCCCCCGTGCCCTTTGTAATATAACCCTTGCAATAGAAACATTGATTATTTTGACAAATGTCAGAAAAAGACGTCGGAATGACGTCGATTTCAGGTCATGTACATCGCGACCATCGCGACATTTTGTGCGACGTTTCACAAGTTTAAATTTGGTTGTACTGACGTTGTGACCAAATAACAACCATTTTAAAACGCCGAAAAGACGTCGGATGTTTGCTGGGAACAGACAGACGTATTGGGCCAAAACCCATCTGGGGTTTTATCTGCTATCAGAAGTCGATTTACTAACAAGGCATATCAGGTGTCACAGCGTATCAGTAGTTAGACATATGAGGTGTCACAGTGTGTCAGTAGCAAGACATATGAGGTGTCACAGTGTGTCAGTAGCTAGACATATGACGTGTCACAGTATGTCAGTAGCTAGACATATGAGGTTGCACAGTGTGTTATTAGCTGGGCACATCGGGTGTTACAGTGTGTCAGTAGCAAGACATATGAGGTGTCACAGTGTGTCAGTAGCTAGACATATGAGGTGTCACAGTGTGTCAGTAGCTAGACATATGAGGTGTCACAGTGTGCCAGTAGCTAGACATATGAGGTGTCACAGTGTGTCAGTATCTAGACATATGAGGTGTCACAGTGTGTCAGTAGCTAGGCACATCAGATGTCATCAGTGACAGAGTGTCCCAATAGCTTGGCAAACTATTGACCACAGATTGCTAGTCGCTCGACCTGTTTTGGTCATAAGGTGCCAACAGCTAGGCTCGTCTGAGATAAGCGTATATCTTCAGTTGAAAGATATCAGTGGGGAAGTTTGTTTTTTGGTCAAGATTTCTAAACAGGTAGACTGGTTTTTGGTTTCACTGAATGTCAGTAGTGTTACATTACGTCAATATGTGGGATTGTTTGGGATCAGGGGATGTCAATAGGGAGACAGGTTTTGGGATCACGGGATGTAAATAGATTGACTGTTTTGGGGGTAATGGGCTGAGTTCACATTATGTCAGGTGGATAACCTTTGTTTTGGGGTCACCGTATGTCAGTAGGTAGGCTTGTTTTGGGGTCACCGTATGTCAGTAGTTAGGCTTGTTTGGTGTCACCGTATGTCAGGTAGATACCCTTGTTTTGACGTCACCGTATGTCAGTAGTTAGGCTTGTTTTGGTGTCACCCTGTGTCAGGTAGATACCCTTGTTTTGACGTCACCGTATGTCAGTAGTTAGGCTTGTTTTGGTGTCACCCTGTGTCAGGTAGATACCCTTGTTTTGACGTCACCGTATGTCAGTAGTTAGGCTTGCTTCGGTGTCACCCTGTGTCAGGTAGATACCCTTGTTTTGGTGCCACCGTATGTCAGTAGGTAGGCTTATTTTGGGGTTACTGGATCTTGATAGATTGACCTTGCCTCGGTCATGGATTGCCCGCTGATAGGCCTGGCATAGTTCACGGAAAGGCGGTGAATTATTTCAGTAGTTGTGTCTGCCTTAGGTACAGGTAGCCAGGATTGTCTCAGAGCACGGAATCGGGGGTTTCTCGGCGTGCCTGGGGATCATAGAGCCTTAGCAGTTACATCTTGAGCCTTCCATATTTTCAGGTAGATCCCGAACAGAAGCCGACAGCTTCAAATGGAACGAGAGAATATGTTATCTACCGTTCATTAAATACTACAAGTTTAATAATGTTAATGCCTCTCTTTTTTTTTAACAGTATGTGGATTGTTGCTTCATGAATGTCTGAAGCTGCACTGACCAGTCTAGTTTCACAATCCTTGTTGTTTGGTACATTGATTGTCTTAATGGCTGCTTTCTCCGAACTGTTCCAGGTGCAGTTATTTTGTGGTCAGTTGTGTTTCAGATTTGCTTTCATTTTTTAACTCAACATTCAAACTAATAATAAATATGCTGTTTAAATACTCCAGAAGATGTGAAAATATAAATGGCTGTAATTTGATTTACAATTGTAACACTAGAAACCGACTTCTGAATTGATGGCAGCCATACAGCTGGGGGTTAGTCAGAGTGTTGGGATACTGGCCTCTAAGCCTCACCGCGATATTCTCCTTGAAGATTTCTCCATTGTGGAGTGTACTGTGTATCCAAGGTAAGGCCACTCGCCCGCCCTGGCTACTCGCGGCTCAAGCTGCTGCTGTCACACGGCGTGGCTACTCGCGCGGCAAGTGGCAGTCACACGGCGTGGCTACTCGCGCGCCAAGTGGCGGTCACACGGCGTGGCTACTCGCGCGCCAAGCGGCGGTCACACGCGTGGCTACTCGCGCGCCAGGTGGCATTCCCACTTTCTAGTCACTCGTTTTCGTGCCGCACGAATCGTCGGAGGAGACTAGTCGACAGGTTGGATTTGGGAGGGGGGAAGGGGGTGCGACGAGTGTTTGTGGAGAACCTTGATTTGTACGTATCCATGACGTCACTATTGATTACACCCGCTTTCACCAATCTCCAATAAACTGTAGGAAATCAACACGGCTCCACAAAATTCTTCTTCCTGTTTGTGATTAATTATCCTTCTTAATCGATGGTCTTTTACATATCTAACGTATTGAGTAGCTGTATGATATCTACATACTAACCTCTATTTACGTAGCTAAAATAATCATATATGACTTGTACGGTGATGGTGCATTTTGTCTTACTATATGTGTGTGATTGTACGTGACTGTGATTTTTTTTCTCTCCCTTTAGTTGTGAGAAGTGTGATCTTGTCGATCACGATGTCACAGCGTGTGGGAGGATACCGTAATCCCGCAAAATCACGCCACTTGCGAGAGGATTACATGTATTTGTACTGACTTGGTGAAATCGGTGTTACACACTATTGTATTAACACTCACATGTTAATACGATTGTTGTACCATGTTGTGATACGCTAACAAGAACCAGAAATTCTTGTCACTGATAAAGTTATAATCCAAAGCAGATCAAAATTGTTCAAGTAAAGTTCAGCGGAGAGAGTAATTGGGTTTTTGAAGAATTTTAAGTTTTAATTGTAATAACAGAGGAGAATTCTGGCTTTTGTATAGCGTATTTTTATTGGTTCTTAGAAAGCATGTCAACTTCTATCGTATTTTTCGTCGCGGAATTTTCTAAGCGCGGCCAAGTTATAACAGAGTGATAATAACAAGATAAAGAGATGAGCGCGCGATTCATCCGTGCTGTCAGTAGCCATGCCTGAATGGCGTTACGTCACGAGCGACGTCACATGTCGTATTGATTGTTTACGTTTCGCACCTGACAGAAACCGACATCAGAATTGATGGCTGCTATGCAACTGGGCATAGGACAAAGCATAACTAGTCTCTCCATCAAACCTAAGCGTGACTTACTTCTGCAAGATTTTTCCATCGTAGAAACCGTGTTTTTCCCAAGGTAAGATCTCACAGCTGAGGTAAAATATGTTATTGTTAAGGTGATCGTTGCATGCGTTGGTTTTTCCTCCCGTCTCAAGTCACCGCGTTTCGTTGCCTTGACAACGCCTGGCTGTGTGTCACTAGGTATTTTCATGTTTATGTTATCAGATTTTATTATTTTCGCACTGTTTTTATTGATTGTTGTATCCGTGTTCAGATTGTCTAAAGTGCTGCTGTCTTAATACTTTTTGTATCACTTTTAATTGAGCCAATGAAGCTCTGGTAGAAAAAAAATAGTTGTCTTCTTGCTGTTGTGGTCTGCCTATAAAAATAGATTCTGTGACGTCATTGTGCTACTTTATTGTTTGAAATGTTTTGCTTTGTGTGTGTTTTTTAAAGATCATTAGGCGTAGTATATAAGGCATGTTTATGGTGTAGTCATACTGTATTTCACAATGGTGGGCTCGGTTGTAACGTCAGCCACACCAAAAACCATTGTGCTGACAAGTTCAACACGAAATGTACATGAAATATGGTTGATGAACTGGCATGCTGTCCCTTCCCCGTCCGCACCAAGCGGTTGAACCGTAGGATTGAGATTTAAGTGCCGTTCATCGAACCTCTAGTGCACTTCCTCACATTCTGAGATGGTAATGAGTGACCCCTTTATCCATTTTAAACAATCACTTCGGTAAATTTCAAGGTATCCAAATAGAAGAAACATCGTTTGCGTGGAAAGAGAAAAGAGGATTTGCCTAGCAAAAATTATTAGCAGGTCATAGACTGTTTGCACGCAAAGACTTTTAAAAGGGTTGGGATGGCTGTGCTGAGTTGAAAATAGGCTACTAAAGAGTTAAGAACCTCCACCGTTGTGAATACAGTGATACATGTCGTAAGTTTGTTGGTGATTTGAGGGAGAAGTTTCTATGTTAACGGTTGTGAAGCTTGGGGGGAGGGGCGGGAGGGGAAGAGGGGTAAGGGTGTGAGGCGCCTGGAAGCGCGGACACCTAATCTGCAGAAGGAATAGAAAAGAAAAAATAAATATAAAAAAAGAGACTGTAATAGCAATGCTGATTTCTTATAAAACCCGATTATTATTATTATTATTGTTATTATTGTTATTATTATTATTATTATTAGTATTATTATTGTTATTATTATTATTATTGAGAAAAAGAGAAGCGGATCTGCTGGAATAGGCTATGCGCCCTTTGCCTATACCCCTCATATCCTCGATGCACATTATTTGCGGTTATTTCATGCGATCAATTCCGTCTGTATGTTTGTGAAAAACACACGATTATACGTCAGTGAGAGGAGGGAATCAGCTGATTGCTGCAAGGGAAAAAAATAGAAAGACATGCTTTTTAGCACTGATGGGAGACAAGGAATGTTTTTGTACACTTTTGGCGCGTGATCTAAAGGGTTTTCTTCGACAAGGACGTTTACCTTTTTTTTGCAGTTGTTTTATTTGCTACTTTTCTTGGGTGATATATGATTTTTTGCCATTGATTTTTCCAAAAGCCCTGAGAATTATGATTATATAAATTCATGCAGTTTGTCTCGGCTATTGATTCCGGCGTCTTTGTAAAGCTTTATAGTGCTGTGTTTGAAAGGGAAACTTAGGCGTACAAAACACCGCCTGGC
>CATKHT010000200.1:0-24579 GCA_949752745.1 Protula sp. h YS-2021
GACAAAATTTAACTTCCTTGATTTAGATTCACTGAGGATATACAAGAAAAATATGATAGTTGTTTTATTTCATCAGGCTCTCTAGTATAAACTATGTAAATGTGAGAACAACATAGCGTTTTACCTATCCTAGCGTTTATTTTCAATGTTTGGGAATTATTTTTCCATTAAAATTTACTGTTTTAAATCTGCCTCCCAATCTTGAAATCTTCCCCCTAAGTCAAAGAACAACTTCTAGCTCTATTCATCTCATGTTACGGAGAAGGAGCAAAAATACAGTGGCTCCCTATTTTTTATGCCCCTAAGATATGGACGTTTTCAGCCTTGGAAAATCATATATCATAAAACTATATACATTTTTGTTATAACTATAATAAGTTTACCTCCTGCGTAAATGGATATTTAGTACGGCAGTAGGGTGTGACTCTTAAGAAGACTTATTTAATGGTCGGAATTCTAAGAACAAGAAAAATATATTCGTTATAATAACTTTGTCATTGCAATGTGGATGGAGCACTTGAGGTGTTTTTGAAGAAGAATATTAACATTTAGTGAAGTCTGCCTCCCAAGTATATGGACAAAATTTAACTTCCTTGATTTAGATTCACTGAGGATAAACAAGAAAAATATGATAGTTGTTTTATTTCAACAGGCTCTCTAGTATAAACTATGAAAATGTGAGAACAACATAGCGTTTTACCTATCCTAGCGTTTATTTTCAATGTTTGGGAATTATTTTTCCATTAAAATTTACTGTTTTAAATCTGCCTCCCAATCTTGAAATCTTCCCCCTAAGTCAAAGGACAACTTCCAGCTCTATTCATCTCATGTTACGGAGAAGGAGCAAAAATACAGTGGCTCCCTATTTTTTTCTGCCCCTAAGATATGGACGTTTTCAGCCTTGCAAAATCATATATCATAAAACTATATACATTCGTGGTTTAAATATAATAAGTTTGCCTCCTGCGTAAATGGACAATTGGTACGGCAGTAGGGTGTGACTCTTAAGAAGACTTATTTAATGGTCGGAATTCTAAGAACAAGAAAAATATATTCGTTACAATAACTTTGTCATTGCAATGTGGATGGAGCACTTGAGGTGTTTTTGAAGAAGAATATTAACATTTAGTGAAGTTTGCCTCCCAAGTATATGGACAAAATTTAACTTCCTTGATTTAGATTCACTGAGGATATACAAGAAAAATATGATAGTTGTTTTATTTCATCAGGCTCTTTAGTATGTAAATGTGAGAACAACATACCGTTTTACCTATCCTAGCGTTTATTTTCAATGTTTGGGAATTATTTTTCCATTAAAATTTACTGTTTTAAATCGGCCTCCCAATCTTGAAATCTTCCCCCTAAGTCAAAGAACAACTTCTAGCTCTATTCATCTCATGTTACGGAGAAGGAGCAAAAATACAGTGGCTCCCTATTTTTTTATGCCCCTAAGATATGGACGTTTTCAGCCTTGGAAAATCATATATCATAAAACTATATACATTTTTGTTATAACTATAATAAGTTTACCTCCTGCGTAAATGGATATTTAGTACGGCAGTAGGGTGTGACTCTTAAGAAGACTTATTTAATGGTCTTAATTCTAAGGACAAGAAAATATATTCGTTACCATAATTTTGTCATTGAAATGTGGATGGAGCACTTGAGGTGTTTTTGAAGAAGAATATTAACATTTAGTGAAGTCTGCCTCCCAAGTATATGGACAAAATTTAACTTCCGTGATTTAGATTCACTGAGGATATACAAGAAAAATATGATAGTTGTTTTATTTCATCAGGCTCTAGTGAAAGTGAGAAGAACATGGCGCTTTATCTGTCCTTGCGTTTTTTTTCACTTTTTTGGAAATATTTTTTCCATTAAAATTTAATGTTTTAAATCTGCCTCCCAATCTCGAAATCTTCCCCCTAAGTCAAAGGACAACTTCTAGCTCTATTGATTTCATGTCACGGAAAAGGAGCAAAAATTGAGTGGCTCCCTATTTTTTCTGCCCCTAAGATATGGACGTTTTTAGCCTTGCAAAATCATATATCATACAACTATATACATTTTTGTTATAACTATAAGTTTGCCTCCTGAGAAAATGGACAATTGGTACGGCAGTAGGGTCTGACTTTTTAGATGACTTATTTAATGGTCGGAATTCCAAGAACAAGAAAAATATATTCGTTACAATAATTTTGTCATTGCAATGTGTTTATTGAAAACGTCAGGTCTTTTTGAAGAGGAATATTAGCATTTAATGAAGTCTGCCTCCCAAGTATATGGACATAATTTAGCTTACGTGATTTAGATTCACTGAGGATATACAAGAAAAATATGATAGTTGTTTTATTTCAACAGGCTCTCTAGTATAAACTATGAAAATGTGAGAACAACATAGCGTTTTACCTATCCTAGCGTTTATTTTCAATGTTTGGGAATTATTTTTCCATTAAAATTTACTGTTTTAAATCTGCCTCCCAATCTTGAAATCTTCCCCCTAAGTCAAAGAACAACTTCTAGCTCTATTCATCTCATGTTACGGAGAAGGAGCAAAAATACAGTGGCTCCCTATTTTTTATGCCCCTAAGATATGGACGTTTTCAGCCTTGGAAAATCATATATCATAAAACTATATACATTTTTGTTATAACTATAATAAGTTTACCTCCTGCGTAAATGGATATTTAGTACGGCAGTAGGGTGTGACTCTTAAGAAGACTTATTTAATGGTCGGAATTCTAAGAACAAGAAAAATATATTCGTTACAATAACTTTGTCATTGCAATGTGGATGGAGCACTTGAGGTGTTTTTGAAGAAAAATATTAACATTTAGTGAAGTCTGCCTCCCAAGTATATGGACAAAATTTAACTTCCTTGATTTAGATTCACTGAGGATAAACAAGAAAAATATGATAGTTGTTTTATTTCAACAGGCTCTCTAGTATAAACTATGAAAATGTGAGAACAACATAGCGTTTTACCTATCCTAGCGTTTATTTTCAATGTTTGGGAATTATTTTTCCATTAAAATTTACTGTTTTAAATCTGCCTCCCAATCTTGAAATCTTCCCCCTAAGTCAAAGGACAACTTCCAGCTCTATTCATCTCATGTTACGGAGAAGGAGCAAAAATACAGTGGCTCCCTATTTTTTTCTGCCCCTAAGATATGGACGTTTTCAGCCTTGCAAAATCATATATCATACAACTATAACATTCGTGGTTTAAATATAATAAGTTTGCCTCCTGCGTAAATGGACAATTGGTACGGCAGTAGGGTGTGACTCTTAAGAAGACTTATTTAATGGTCGTAATTCTAAGAACAAGAAAAATATATTCGTTACAATAACTTTGTCATTGCAATGTGGATGGAGCACTTGAGGTGTTTTTGAAGAAGAATATTAACATTTAGTGAAGTTTGCCTCCCAAGTATATGGACAAAATTTAACTTCCTTGATTTAGATTCACTGAGGATATACAAGA
The DNA here is from genome assembly GCA_949752745.1 of Protula sp. h YS-2021. Lineage (NCBI taxonomy): Eukaryota > Metazoa > Annelida > Polychaeta > Sabellida > Serpulidae > Protula > Protula sp. h YS-2021. The sequence continues at coordinate 3,485 of CATKHT010000200.1, forward strand.
AAAATATGATAGTTGTTTTATTTCATCAGGCTCTTTAGTATGTAAATGTGAGAACAACATACCGTTTTACCTATCCTAGCGTTTATTTTCAATGTTTGGGAATTATTTTTCCATTAAAATTTACTGTTTTAAATCGGCCTCCCAATCTTGAAATCTTCCCCCTAAGTCAAAGAACAACTTCTAGCTCTATTCATCTCATGTTACGGAGAAGGAGCAAAAATACAGTGGCTCCCTATTTTTTTATGCCCCTAAGATATGGACGTTTTCAGCCTTGGAAAATCATATATCATAAAACTATATACATTTTTGTTATAACTATAATAAGTTTACCTCCTGCGTAAATGGATATTTAGTACGGCAGTAGGGTGTGACTCTTAAGAAGACTTATTTAATGGTCTTAATTCTAAGGACAAGAAAATATATTCGTTACCATAATTTTGTCATTGAAATGTGGATGGAGCACTTGAGGTGTTTTTGAAGAAGAATATTAACATTTAGTGAAGTCTGCCTCCCAAGTATATGGACAAAATTTAACTTCCGTGATTTAGATTCACTGAGGATATACAAGAAAAATATGATAGTTGTTTTATTTCATCAGGCTCTAGTGAAAGTGAGAAGAACATGGCGCTTTATCTGTCCTTGCGTTTTTTTTCACTTTTTTGGAAATATTTTTTCCATTAAAATTTAATGTTTTAAATCTGCCTCCCAATCTCGAAATCTTCCCCCTAAGTCAAAGGACAACTTCTAGCTCTATTGATTTCATGTCACGGAAAAGGAGCAAAAATTGAGTGGCTCCCTATTTTTTCTGCCCCTAAGATATGGACGTTTTTAGCCTTGCAAAATCATATATCATACAACTATATACATTTTTGTTATAACTATAAGTTTGCCTCCTGAGAAAATGGACAATTGGTACGGCAGTAGGGTCTGACTTTTTAGATGACTTATTTAATGGTCGGAATTCCAAGAACAAGAAAAATATATTCGTTACAATAATTTTGTCATTGCAATGTGTTTATTGAAAACGTCAGGTCTTTTTGAAGAGGAATATTAGCATTTAATGAAGTCTGCCTCCCAAGTATATGGACATAATTTAGCTTACGTGATTTAGATTCACTGAGGATATACAAGAAAAATATGATAGTTTGTTTTATTTCATCAGGCTCTCTGGTATCAACTATGTAAATGTGAGAACAACATAGTGTTTTACCTATCCTAGCGTTTATTTTCAATGTTTGGGAATTATTTTTCCATTAAAATTTACTGTTTTAAATCTGCCTCCCAATCTTGAAATCTTCCCCCTAAGTCAAAGGACAACTTCTAGCTCTATTCATCTCATGTTACGGAGAAGGAGCAAAAATACAGTGGCTCCCTATTTTTTTCTGCCCCTAAGATATGGACGTTTTCAGCCTTGGAAAATCATATATCATTAAACTATATACATTCGTGTTATAACTATAATAAGTTTGCCTCCTGCGTAAATGGACAATTGGTACGGCAGTAGGGTGTGACTCTTAAGAAGACTTATTTAATGGTCGGAATTCTAAGAACAAGAAAAATATATTCGTTACAATAACTTTGTCATTGCAATGTGGATGGAGCACTTGAGGTGTTTTTGAAGAAGAATATTAACATTTAGTGAAGTCTGCCTCCCAAGTATATGGACAAAATTTAACTTCCTTGATTTAGATTCACTGAGGATATACAAGAAAAATATGATAGTTGTTTTATTTCATCAGGCTCTCTAGTATAAACTATGTAAATGTGAGAACAACATAGCGTTTTACCTATCCTAGCGTTTATTTTCAATGTTTGGGAATTATTTTTCCATTAAAATTTACTGTTTTAAATCTGCCTCCCAATCTTGAAATCTTCCCCCTAAGTCAAAGAACAACTTCTAGCTCTATTCATCTCATGTTACGGAGAAGGAGGAAAAATACAGTGGCTCCCTATTTTTTATGCCCCTAAGATATGGACGTTTTCAGCCTTGGAAAATCATATATCATAAAACTATATACATTTTTGTTATAACTATAATAAGTTTACCTCCTGCGTAAATGGATATTTAGTACGGCAGTAGGGTGTGACTCTTAAGAAGACTTATTTAATGGTCGGAATTCTAAGAACAAGAAAAATATATTCGTTACAATAACTTTGTCATTGCAATGTGGATGGAGCACTTGAGGTATTTTTGAAGAAGAATATTAACATTTAGTGAAGTCTGCCTCCCAAGTATATGGACAAAATTTAACTTCCTTGATTTAGATTCACTGAGGATATACAAGAAAAATATGATAGTTGTTTCATTTCATCAGGCTCTAGTGAAAGTGAGAAGACCATGTCGCTTTATCTGTCCTTGCGTTTTTTTCACTTTTTGGTAAATATTTTTTCCATTAAAATTTAATGTTTTAAATCTGCCCCCCAATCTCGAAATCTTCCCCCTAAGTCAAAGGACAACTTCTAGCTCTATTGATTTCATGTCACGGAAAAGGAGCAAAAATTGAGTGGCTCCCTATTTTTTCTTCCCCTAAGATATGGACGTTTTTAGCCTTGCAAAATCATATATCATACAACTATATACATTTTTGTTATAACTATAAGTTTGCCTCTTGAGAAAATGGACAGTTGGTACGGCAGTAGGGTCTGACTTTTTAGATGACTTATTTAATGGTCTTAATTCCAAGAACAAGAAAAATATATTCGTTACAATAATTTTGTCATTGCAATGTGTTTATTGAAAACGTCAGGTCTTTTTGAAGAGGAATATTAGCATTTAATGAAGTCTGCCTCCCAAGTATATGGACAAAATTTAGCTTACGTGATTTAGATTCACTGAGGATATACGAGAAAAATATGATAGTTTGTTTTATTTCATCAGGCTCTCTAGTATCAACTATGTAAATGTGAGAACAACATAGTGTTTTACCTATCCTAGCGTTGATTTTCAATGTTTGGGAATTATTTTTCCATTAAAATTTACTGTTTTAAATCTGCCTCCCAATCTTGAAATCTTCCCCCTAAGTCAAAGGACAACTTCTAGCTCTATTCATCTCATGTTACGGAGAAGGAGCAAAAATACAGTGGCTCCCTATTTTTTTCTGCCCCTAAGATATGGACGTTTTCAGCCTTGGAAAATCATATATCATAAAACTATATACATTTTTGTTATAACTATAATAAGTTTGCCTCCTGCGTAAATAGACAATTGGTACGGCAGTAGGGTGTGACTCTTAAGAAGACTTATTTAACGGTCTTAATTCTAAGAACAAGAAAATATATTCGTTACCATAATTTTGTCATTGCAATGTGGATGGAGCACTTGAGGTGTTTTTGAAGAAGAATATTAACATTTAGTGAAGTCTGCCTCCCAAGTATATGGACAAAATTTAATTTCCTTGATTTAGATTCACTGATGATATACAAGAAAAATATGATAGTTCTTTTATTTCATCAGACACTAGTAAAAGTGTGAAGAACACGTCGCTTTATCTGTCCTTGCGTTTTTTTTTACTTTTTAGGAAATATTTTTCCATTAAAATTTACTGTTTTAAATCTGCCTCCCAATCTTGAAATCTTCCCCCTAAGTCAAAGGACAACTTCTAGTTCTATTCATCTCATGTCACGGAGAAGGAGCAAAAATACAGTGGCTCCCTATTTTTTTCTGCCCCTAAGATATGGACGTTTTTAGCCTTGCAAAATCATATATCGCACATCTATATACATTTTTGTTATAACTATAATAAGTTTGCCTCCTGCGTAAATAGACAATTGGTACGGCAGTAGGGTGTGACTCTTAAGAAGACTTATTTAATGGTCGGAATTCTAAGAACAAGAAAAATATATTCGTTACAATAACTTTGTCATTGCAATGTGGATGGAGCACTTGAGGTGTTTTTGAAGAAGAATATTAACATTTAGTGAAGTCTGCCTCCCAAGTATATGGACAAAATTTAACTTCCTTGATTTAGATTCACTGAGGATATACAAGAAAAATATGATAGTTGTTTTATTTCATCAGGCTCTCTAGTATAAACTATGAAAATGTGAGAACAACATAGCGTTTTACCTATCCTAGCGTTTATTTTCAATGTTTGGGAATTATTTTTCCATTAAAATTTACTGTTTTAAATCTGCCTCCCAATCTTGAAATCTTCCCCCTAAGTCAAAGGACAACTTCTAGCTGTATTCATCTCATGTTACAGAGAAGGAGCAAAAATACAGTGGCTCCCTATTTTTTTCTGCCCCTAAGATATGGACGTTTTCAGCCTTGGAAAATCATATATCATAAAACTATATACATTTTTGTTATAACTATAATAAGTTTGCCTCCTGCGTAAATGGACAATTGGTACGGCAGTAGGGTGTGACTCTTAAGAAGACTTATTTAATGGTCTTAATTCTAAGAACAAGAAAATATATTCGTTACCATAATTTTGTCATTGCAATGTGGATGGAGCACTTGAGGTGTTTTTGAAGAAGAATATTAACATTTAGTGAAGTCTGCCTCCCAAGTATATGGACAAAATTTAACTTCCTTGATTTAGATTCACTGAGGATATACAAGAAAAATATGATAGTTGTTTTATTTCATCAGGCTCTAGTGAAAGTGAGAAGACCATGTCGCTTTATCTATCCTTGCGTTTTTTTTTTCACTTTTTGGGAAATATTTTTTCATTAAAATTTAATGTTTTAAATCTGCCTCCCAATTTTGAAATCTTCCCCCTAAGTCAAAGGACAACTTCTAGCTCTATTGATTTCATGTCACGGAGCAAGGAGCAAAAATTGAGTGGCTCCCTATTTTTTCTGCCCCTAAGATATGGACTTTTTCAGCCTTGGAAAATCATATATCATACAACTATATACATTTTTGTTATAACTATAATAAGTTTGCCTTCTGAGTAAATGGACAGTTGGTACGGCAGTAGGGTTTGACTTTTTAGATGACTCATTTTTAATGGTCGGAAGTCCAAGAACAAGAAAAATATATTCGTTACAATAATTTTGTCATTGCAATGTGTTTATTGAAAACGTCAGGTCTTTTTGAAGAGGAATATTAGCATTTAATGATATCTGCCTCCCAAGTATATGGACAAAATTTAGCTTACGTGATTTAGATTCACTGAGGATATACAAGAAAAATATGATAGTTGTTTTATTTCATCAGGCTCTCTAGTATAAACTATGTAAATATGAGAACAACATAGCGTTTTACCTATCCTAGCGTTTATTTTCAATGTTTGGGAATTATTTTTCCATTAAAATTTACTGTTTTAAATCTGCCTCCCAATCTTGAAATCTTCCCCCTAAGTCAAAGGACAACTTCTAGCTCTATTCATCTCATGTCACGGAGAAGGAGCAAAAATACAGTGGCTCCCTATTTTTTTCTGCCCCTAAGATATGGACGTTTTTAGCCTTGGAAAATCATATATCGTACAACTATATACATTTTTGTTATAACTATAATAAGTTTGCCTCCTGCGTAAATGGACAATTGGTACGGCAGCAGGGTGTGACTCTTAAGAAGACTTATTTAATGGTCGGAATTCTAAGAACAAGAAAAATATATTCGTTACAATAACTTTGTCATTGCAATGTGGATGGAGCACTTGAGGTGTTTTTGAAGAAGAATATTAACATTTAGTGAAGTCTGCCTCCCAAGTATATGGACAAAATTTAACTTCCTCGATTTAGATTCACTGAGGATATACAAGAAAAATATGATAGTTGTTTTATTTCATCAGGCTCTCTAGTATAAACGATGTGAATGTGAGAACAACATAGCGTTTTACCTATCCTAGCGTTTATTTTCAATGTTTGGGAATTATTTTTCCATTAAAATTTACTGTTTTAAATCTGGCTCCGAATCTTGAAATCTTCGCCCCAAGTCAAAGGACAACTTCTAGCTCTATTCATCTCATGTTACGGAGAAGGAGCAAAAATACAGTGGCTCCCTATTTTTTTCTGCCCCTAAGATATGGACGTTTTCAGCCTTGGAAAATCATATATCATAAAACTATATACATTTTTGTTATAACTATAATAAGTTTGCCTCCTGCGTAAATGGACAATTGGTACGGCAGTAGGGTGTGACTCTTAAGAAGACTTATTTAATGGTCTTAATTCTAAGAACAAGAAAAATATATTCGTTACCATAATTTTGTCATTGCAATGTGGATGGAGCACTTGAGGTGTTTTTGAAGAAGAATATTAACATTTAGTGAAGTCCCAAGTATAAGGACAAAATTTAACTTCCGTGATTTAGATTCACTGAGGATATACAAGAAAAATATGATAGTTGTTTTATTTCATCAGGCTCTAGTGAAAGTGAGAAGAACATGTCGCTTTATCTATCCTTGCGTTTTTTTTTCACTTTTTGGGAAATATTTTTCCATTAAAATTTACTGTTTTAAATCTGCCTCCCAATTTTGAAATCTTCCCCCTAAGTCAAAGGACAACTTCTAGTTCTATGGATTTCATGTCACGGAGCAAGGAGCAAAAATTGAGTGGCTCCCTATTTTTTCTGCCCCTAAGATATGGACGTTTTCAGCCTTGCAAAATCATATATCATACAACTATATACATTTTTGTTATAACTATAATAAGTTTGCCTCCTGAATAAATGGACAATTGGTACGGCAGTAGGGTTTGACTTTTTAAATGACTTATTTGGTCGGAATTCCAAGAACAAGAAAAATATATTCGTTACCATAATTTTGTCATTGCAATGTGTTTATTGAAAACGTCAGGTCTTTTTGAAGAGGATTATTGGCATTTAATGAAGTCTGCCTCCCAAGTATATGGACAAAATTTAGCTTACGTGATTTAGATTCACTGAGAATATACAAGAAAAATATGATAGTTTTATTTCATCAGGCTCTCTAGTATCAACTATGTAAATGTGAGAACAACATAGCGTTTTACCTATCCTAGCGTTTATTTTCAATGTTTGGGAATTATTTTTCCATTAAAATTTACTGTTTTAAATCTGCCTCCCAATCTTGAAATCTTCCCCTAAGTCAAAGGACAACTTCTAGCTCTGTTCATCTCATGTCACGGAGAAGGAGCAAAAATACAGTGGCTCCCTATTTTTTCTGGCCCTAAGATATGGACGTTTTCAGCCTTGCAAAATCATATATCGTACGACTATATACATTTTTGTTATAACTATAATAAGTTTGCCTCCTGCGTAAATGGACAATTGGTACGGCAGTAGGGTGTGACTCTTAAGAAGACTTATTTAATGGTCGCAATTCTAAGAACAAGAAAAATATATTCGTTACAATAATTGTCATTGCAATGAGGATAGAGCACTTGAGGTGTTTTTGAAGAAGAATATTAACTTTTAGTGAAGTCTGCCTCCCAAGTATATGGACAAAATTTAGCTTCCGTGATTTAGATTCACTGAGGATATACAAGATACTTATGATAGTTGTTTTATTTCATCAGGCTCTAGTGAAAGTGCGAAGAACATGTCGCTTTATCTATCCTTGCGTTTTATTTCACTTTTTGAGAAATATTTTTCCATTAAAATTTTTTACTGTTTTAAATCTGCCTCCCAATCTTGAAATCTTCCCCTAAGTCAAAGGACAACTTCTAGCTCTATTCATCTCATGTCACGGAGAAGGAGCAAAAATACAGTGGCTCCCTATTTTTTTCTGGCCCTAAGATATGGACTTTTTCAGCCTTAGAAAATCATATATCATACAACTATATACATTTTTGTTATAACTATAATAAGTTTGCCTCCTGAGTAAATGGACAATTGGTACGGCAGTAGGGTGTGACTCTTAAGAAGACTTATTTAATGGTCGGAATTCTAAGAACAAGAAAAAAATATTCGTTACAATAATTTTGTCATTGCAATGTGTTTATTGAAAACATCAGGTCTTTTTGAAGAAGAATATTAACATTTAGTGAAGTCTGCCTCCCAAGTATATGGACAAAATTTAGCTTACGTGATTTAGATTCACTGAGGATATACAAGAAAAATATGATAGTTTATTTCATCATTCTCTCTAGTATCAACTATGTAAATGTGAGAACAACATAGCGTTTTACCTATCCTAGCGTTTATTTTCAATGCTTTGGAATTATTTTTCCATTAAAATTTACTGTTTTAAATCTGCCTCCCAATCTTGAAATCTTCCCCCTAAGTCAAAGGACAACTTCTAGCTCTATTGATCTCATGTCACGGAGAAGGAGCAAAAATACAGTGGCTCCCTATTTTTTTCTGCCCCTAAGATATAGACGTTTTCAGCCTTGGAAAATCATATATCATAAAACTATATACATATTTGTTATAACTATAATAAGTTTGCCTCCTGAGTAAATGGACAATTGGTACGGCAGTAGGGTGTGACTCTTAAGAAGACTTATTTAATGGTCGCAATTCTAAGAACAAGAAAAATATATTCGTTACAATAATTGTCATTGCAATGAGGATAGAGCACTTGAGGTGTTTTTGAAGAAGAATATTAACTTTTAGTGAAGTCTGCCTCCCAAGTATATGGACAAAATTTAACTTCCTCGATTTAGATTCACTGAGGATATACAAGAAAAATATGATAGTTGTTTTATTTCATCAGGCTCTCTAGTATAAACTATGTGAATGTGAGAACAACATAGCGTTTTACCTATCCTAGCGTTTATTTTCAATGTTTGGGAATTATTTTTCCATTAAAATTTACTGTTTTAAATCTGGCTCCGAATCTTGAAATCTTCGCCCCAAGTCAAAGGACAACTTCTAGCTCTATTCATCTCATGTTACGGAGAAGGAGCAAAAATACAGTGGCTCCCTATTTTTTTCTGCCCCTAAGATATGGACGTTTTCAGCCTTGGAAAATCATATATCATAAAACTATATACATTTTTGTTATAACTATAATAAGTTTGCCTGCTGAGTAAATGGACAATTGGTACTGCAGTAGGGTGTGACTCTTAAGAAGACTTATTTAATGGTCTTAATTCTAAGAACAAGAAAAATATATTCGTTACCATAATTTTGTCATTGCAATGTGGATGGAGCACTTGAGGTGTTTTTGAAGAAGAATATTAACATTTAGTGAAGTCCCAAGTATAAGGACAAAATTTAACTTCCGTGATTTAGATTCACTGAGGATATACAAGAAAAATATGATAGTTGTTTTATTTCATCAGGCTCTAGTGAAAGTGAGAAGAACATGTCGCTTTATCTATCCTTGCGTTTTTTTTCACTTTTTGGGAAATATTTTTCCATTAAAATTTACTGTTTTAAATCTGCCTCCCAATTTTGAAATCTTCCCCCTAAGTCAAAGGACAACTTCTAGTTCTATGGATTTCATGTCACGGAGCAAGGAGCAAAAATTGAGTGGCTCCCTATTTTTTCTGCCCCTAAGATATGGACGTTTTCAGCCTTGCAAAATCATATATCATACAACTATATACATTTTTGTTATAACTATAATAAGTTTGCCTCCTGAATAAATGGACAATTGGTACGGCAGTAGGGTTTGACTTTTTAAATGACTTATTTGGTCGGAATTCCAAGAACAAGAAAAATATATTCGTTACCGTAATTTTGTCATTGCAATGTGTTTATTGAAAACGTCAGGTCTTTTTGAAGAGGATTATTGGCATTTAATGAAGTCTGCCTCCCAAGTATATGGACAAAATTTAGCTTACGTGATTTAGATTCACTGAGAATATACAAGAAAAATATGATAGTTTTATTTCATCAGGCTCTCTAGTATCAACTATGTAAATGTGAGAACAACATAGCGTTTTACCTATCCTAGCGTTTATTTTCAATGTTTGGGAATTATTTTTCCATTAAAATTTACTGTTTTAAATCTGCCTCCCAATCTTGAAATCTTCCCCTAAGTCAAAGGACAACTTCTAGCTCTGTTCATCTCATGTCACGGAGAAGGAGCAAAAATACAGTGGCTCCCTATTTTTTCTGGCCCTAAGATATGGACGTTTTCAGCCTTGCAAAATCATATATCGTACGACTATATACATTTTTGTTATAACTATAATAAGTTTGCCTCCTGCGTAAATGGACAATTGGTACGGCAGTAGGGTGTGACTCTTAAGAAGATTTATTTAATGGTCGGAATTCTAAGAACAAGAAAAATATATTCGTTACAATAATTTTGTCATTGCAATGAGGATGGAGCACTTGAGGTGTTTTTGAAGAAGAATATTAACATTTAGTGAAGTCTGCCTCCCAAGTATATGGACAAAATTTAGCTTACGTGATTTAGATTCACTGAGGATATACAAGAAAAATATGATAGTTTTATTTCATCATTCTCGCTAGTATCAACTATGTAAATGTGAGAGCAACATAGCGTTTTACCTATCCTAGCGTTTATTTTCAATGCTTGGGAATTATTTTTCCATTAAAATTTACTGTTTTAAATCTGCCTCCCAATCTTGAAATCTTCCCCCTAAGTCAAAGGACAACTTCTAGCTCTGTTCATCTCATGTCACGGAGAAGGAGCAAAAATACAGTGGCTCTCTATTTTTTTTCTGCCCCTAAGATATAGACGTTTCCAGCCTTGGAAAATCATATATCATAAAACTATATACATATTTGTTATAACTATAATAAGTTTGCCTACTGAGTAAATGGACAATTGGTACGGCAGTAGGGTGTGACTCTTAAGAAGACTTATTTAATGGTCGGAATTCTAAGAACAAGAAAAATATATTCGTTACAATAATTGTCATTGCAATGAGGTTAGAGCACTTGAGATGTTTTTGAAGAAGAATATTAACTTTTAGTGAAGTCTGCCCCCCAAGTATATGGACAAAATTTAGCTTCCGTGATTTAGATTCACTGAGGATGTACAAGAAAAATATGATAGTTGTTTTATTTCATCAGGCTCTCTAGTGCCAACTATGTGAAAGGGAGAAGAACATGTCGCTTTATCTATCCTTTCGTGTTTTTTTTCACTTTTTGGGAAATATTCTTCCATTAAAATTTACTGTTTTAAATCTGCCTCCCAATCTTGAAATCTTCCCCCTAAGTCAAAGGACAACTTCTAGCTCTCTTCATCTCATGTCATGGAGAAGGAGCAAAAATACAGTGGCTCCCTATTGTTTCCTGCCCCTAAGATATGGACGTTTTCAGCCTTGGAAAATCATATAGCATACGACTGTATGCATTTTTGTTATAACTATAATAAGTTTGCCTCCTGCGTAAATGGACAATTGGTACGGCAGTAGGGTTTGACTTTTTAGATGACTTATTTAATGGTCGGAATTCCAAGAACAAGAAAAATATATTCGTTACAATAATTTTGTCATTGCAATGTGTTTATTGAAAATGTCAGGTCTTTTTGAAGAAGAATATTAGCATTTAATGAAGTCTGCCTCCCAAGTATATGGACAAAATTTAGCTTCCGTGATTTAGATTCACTGAGGATATACAAGATACTTATGATAGTTGCTTTATTTCATCAGGCTCTAGTGAAAGTGCGAAGAACATGTCGCTTTATCTATCCTTGCGTTTTTTTTCACTTTTTGAGAAATATTTTTCCATTAAAATTTTTTACTGTTTTAAATCTGCCTCCCAATCTTGAAATCTTCCCCTAAGTCAAAGGACAACTTCTAGCTCTATTCATCTCATGTCACGGAGAAGGAGCAAAAATACAGTGGCTCCCTATTTTTTTCTGGCCCTAAGATATGGACTTTTTCAGCCTTAGAAAATCATATATCATACAACTATATACATTTTTGTTATAACTATAATAAGTTTGCCTCCTGAGTAAATGGACAATTGGTACGGCAGTAGGGTGTGACTCTTAAGAAGACTTATTTAATGGTCGGAATTCTAAGAACAAGAAAAATATATTCGTTACAATAATTTTGTCATTGCAATGTGTTTATTGAAAACATCAGGTCTTTTTGAAGAAGAATATTAACATTTAGTGAAGTCTGCCTCCCAAGTATATGGACAAAATTTAGCTTACGTGATTTAGATTCACTGAGGATATACAAGAAAAATATGATAGTTTATTTCATCATTCTCTCTAGTATCAACTATGTAAATGTGAGAACAACATAGCGTTTTACCTATCCTAGCGTTTATTTTCAATGCTTGGGAATTATTTTTCCATTAAAATTTACTGTTTTAAATCTGCCTCCCAATCTTGAAATCTTCCCCCTAAGTCAAAGGACAACTTCTAGCTCTATTGATCTCATGTCACGGAGAAGGAGCAAAAATACAGTGGCTCCCTATTTTTTTCTGCCCCTAAGATATAGACGTTTTCAGCCTTGGAAAATCATATATCATAAAACTATATACATATTTGTTATAACTATAATAAGTTTGCCTCCTGAGTAAATGGACAATTGGTACGGCAGTAGGGTGTGACTCTTAAGAAGACTTATTTAATGGTCGGAATTCTGAGGAAAAGAAAAATATATTTGTTACAATAATTGTCATTGCAATGAGGATAGAGCACTTGAGATGTTTTTGAAGAAGAATATTAACTTTTAGTGAAGTCTGCCTCCCAAGTATATGGACAAAATTTAGCTTCCGTGATTTAGATTCACTGAGGATGTACAAGAAAAATATGATAGTTGTTTTATTTCATCAGGCTCTCTAGTGCCAACTATGTGAAAGGGAGAAGAACATGTCGCTTTATCTATCCTTGCGTGTTTTTTTTTTCACTTTTTGGGAAATATTCTTCCATTAAAATTTACTGTTTTAAATCTGCCTCCCAATCTTGAAATCTTCCCCCTAAGTCAAAGGACAACTTCTAGCTCTATTCATCTCATGTCACGGAGAAGTAGCAAAAATACAGTGGCTCTCTATTTTTTTTCTGCCCCTAAGATATAGACGTTTTCAGCCTTGGAAAATCATATATCATAAAACTATATACATATTTGTTATAATTATAATAAGTTTGCCTCGTGAGTAAATGGACAATTGGTACGGCAGTAGGGTGTGACTCTTAAGAAGACTTATTTAATGGTCGGAATTCTAAGAACAAGAAAAATATATTCGTTACAATAATTTTGTCATTGCAATGTGGATGGAACACTTGAGGTGTTTTTGAAGAAGAATATTAACATTTAGTGAAGTCTGCCTCCCAAGTGTATGGACAAAATTTAGCTTACGTGATTTAGATTCACTGAGGATATACAAGAAAAATATGATAGTTGTTTTATTTCATCAGGCTCTCTAGTATCAACTATGTAAATGTGAGAACAACATAGCGTTTTACCTATCCTAGCGTTTATTTTCAATACTTGGGAATTATTTTTCCATTAAAATTTACTGTTTTAAATCTGCCTCCCAATCTTGAAATCTTCCCCCTAAGTCAAAGGACAACTTCTAGCTCTCTTCATCTCATGTCACGGAGAAGGAGCAAAAATACAGTGGCTCCCTATTGTTTCCTGCCCCTAAGATATGGACGTTTTCAGCCTTGGAAAATCATATAGCATACGACTGTATGCATTTTTGTTATAACTATAATAAGTTTGCCTCCTGCGTAAATGGACAATTGGTAGGGCAGTAGGGTTTGACTTTTTAGATGACTTATTTAATGGTCGGAATTCCAAGAACAAGAAAAATATATTCGTTACAATAATTTTGTCATTGCAATGTGTTTATTGAAAATGTCAGGTCTTTTTGAAGAAGAATATTAGCATTTAATGAAGTCTGCCTCCCAAGTATATGGACAAAATTTAGCTTCCGTGATTTAGATTCACTGAGGATATACAAGATACTTATGATAGTTGTTTTATTTCATCAGGCTCTAGTGAAAGTGCGAAGAACATGTCGCTTTATCTATCCTTGCGTTTTTTTTCACTTTTTGAGAAATATTTTTCCATTAAAATTTACTGTTTTAAATCTGCCTCCCAATCTTGAAATCTTCCCCTAAGTCAAAGGACAACTTCTAGCTCTATTCATCTCATGTCACGGAGAAGGAGCAAAAATACAGTGGCTCCCTATTTTTTTCTGGCCCTAAGATATGGACTTTTTCAGCCTTAGAAAATCATATATCATACAACTATATACATTTTTGTTATAACTATAATAAGTTTGCCTCCTGAGTAAATGGACAATTGGTACGGCAGTAGGGTGTGACTCTTAAGAAGACTTATTTAATGGTCGGAATTCTAAGAACAAGAAAAATATATTCGTTACAATAATTTTGTCATTGCAATGTGTTTATTGAAAACATCAGGTCTTTTTGAAGAAGAATATTAACATTTAGTGAAGTCTGCCTCCCAAGTATATGGACAAAATTTAGCTTACGTGATTTAGATTCACTGAGGATATACAAGAAAAATATGATAGTTTATTTCATCATTCTCTCTAGTATCAACTATGTAAATGTGAGAACAACATAGCGTTTTACCTATCCTAGCGTTTATTTTCAATGCTTGGGAATTATTTTTCCATTGAAATTTACTGTTTTAAATCAGCCTCCCAATCTTGAAATCTTCCCCCTAAGTCAAAGGACAACTTCTAGCTCTATTGATCTCATGTCACGGAGAAGGAGCAAAAATACAGTGGCTCCCTATTTTTTTCTGCCCCTAAGATATAGACGTTTTCAGCCTTGGAAAATCATATATCATAAAACTATATACATATTTGTTATAACTATAATAAGTTTGCCTCCTGAGTAAATGGACAATTGGTACGGCAGTAGGGTGTGACTCTTAAGAAGACTTATTTAATGGTCGCAATTCTAAGAACAAGAAAAATATATTCGTTACAATAATTGTCATTGCAATGAGGATAGAGCACTTGAGGTGTTTTTGAAGAAGAATATTAACTTTTAGTGAAGTCTGCCTCCCAAGTATATGGACAAAATTTAGCTTCCGTGATTTAGATTCACTGAGGATGTACAAGAAAAATATGATAGTTGTTTATTTTCATCAGGCTCTCTAGTGCCAACTATGTGAAAGGGAGAAGAACATGTCGCTTTATCTATCCTTGCGTGTTTTTTTTTTTCACTTTTTGGGAAATATTCTTCCATTAAAATTTACTGTTTTAAATCTGCCTCCCAATCTTGAAATCTTCCCCCTAAGTCAAAGGACAACTTCTAGCTCTATTCATCTCATGTCATGGAAAAGGAGGAAAAATTCAGTGGCTCCCTATTTTTTCTGCCCCTAAGATATGGACGTTTTCAGCCTTGGAAAGTCATATATTTTACAACTATATACATTTTTGTTATAACTATAATAAGTTTGCCTCCAGAGTAAATGGATTGTTGGTACGGCAGTAGGGTTTGACTTTTTACATGATTTATTTAATGGTCGGAATTCCAAGAACAAGAAAAATATATTCGTTGCAATAATTTTGTCATTGCAATGTGTTTATTGAAAACGTCAGGTCTTTTTGAAGAGGAATATTAGCATTTAATGAAGTCTGCCTCCCAAGTATATGGACAAAATTTAGCTTCCGTGATTTAGATTCACTGAGGATATACAAGAAAAATATGATAGTTTTATTTCATCAGGCTCTCTAGTATCAAAAATGTAAATGTGAGAACAACATAGCGTTTTACCTATCCTAGCGTTTATTTTCAATGCTTGGGAATTATTTTTCCATTACAAATTTACTGTTTTAAATCTGCCTCCCAATCTTGAAATCTTCCCCCTAAGTCAAAGGACAACTTCTAGCTCTATTGATCTCATGTCACGGAGAAGGAGCAAAAATACAGTGGCTCCCTATTTTATTCTGCCCCTAAGATTTAGACGTTTTCAGCCTTGGAAAATCATATATCATAAAACTATAAACATATTTGTTATAACTATAATAAGTTTGCCTCCTGAGTAAATGGACAATTGGTACGGCAGTAGGGTGTGACTCTTAAGAAGACTTATTTAATAGTCGCAATTCTAAGAACAAGAAAAATATATTCGTTACAATAATTGTCATTGCAATGAGGATAGAGCACTTGAGGTGTTTTTGAAGAAGAATATTAACTTTTAGTGAAGTCTGCCTCCCAAGTATATGGACAAAATTTAGCTTCCGTGATTGAGATTCACTGAGGATGTACAAGAAAAATATGATAGTTGTTTATTTTCATCAGGCTCTCTAGTGCCAACTATGTGAAAGGGAGAAGAACATGTCGCTTTATCTATCCTTGCGTGTTTTTTTTTTCACTTTTTGGGAAATATTCTTCCATTAAAATTTACTGTTTTAAATCTGCTTCCCAATCTTGAAATCTTCCCCCTAAGTCAAAGGACAACTTCTAGCTCTATTCAACTCATGTCATGGAAAAGGAGGAAAAATTCAGTGGCTCCCTATTTTTTCTGCCCCTAAGATATGGACGTTTTCAGCCTTGGAAAATCATATATTTTACAACTATATACATTTTTGTTATAACTATAATAAGTTTGCCTCCTTAGTAAATGGATAGTTGGTACGGCAGTAGGGTTTGACTTTTTACATGACTTATTTAATGGTCGGAATTCCAAGAACAAGAAAAATATATTCGTTGCAATAATTTTGTCATTGCAATGTGTTTATTGAAAACGTCAGGTCTTTTTGAAGAAGAATATTAACATTTAGTGAAGTCTGCCTCCCAAGTATATGGACAAAATTTAGCTTACGTGATTTAGATTCACGGAGGATATATAGAAGAAAAATATGATAGTTTTATTTCATCACTCTCTCTAGTATCAACTATGTAAATGTGAGAACAGCATAGCGTTTTACCTATCCTAGCGTTTATTTTCAATGCTTGGGAATTATTTTTCCATTACAAATTTACTGTTTTAAATCTGCCTCCCAATCTTGAAATCTTCCCCCTAAGTCAAAGGACAACTTCTAGCTCTATTCATCTCATGTCACGGAGAAGGAGCAAAAATACAGTGGCTGTCTATTTTTTTTCTGCCCCTAAGATATAGACGTTTTCAGCCTTGGAAAATCATATATCATAAAACTATATACATATTTGTTATAACTATAATAAGTTTGCCTACTGAGTAAATGGACAATTGGTACGGCAGTAGGGTGTGACTCTTAAGAAGACTTATTTAATGGTCGGAATTCTGAGAACAAGAAAAATATATTCGTTACAATAATTGTCATTGCAATGAGGAGAGAGCACTTGAGGTGTTTTTGAAGAAGAATATTAACTTTTAGTGAAGTCTGCCTCCCAAGTATATGGACAAAATTTAGCTTCCGTGATTTAGATTCACTGAGGATGTACAAGAAAAATATAATAGTTGTTTTATTTCACCAGGCTCTCTAGTGCCAACTATGTGAAAGGGAGAAGAACATGTCGCATTATCTATCCTTGCGTGTTTTTTTTCACTTTTTGGGAAATATTCTTCCATTAAAATTTACTGTTTTAAATCTGCCTCCCAATCTTGAAATCTTCCCCCTAAGTCAAAGGACAACTTCTAGCTCTATTCATCTCATGTCATGGAAAAGGAGGAAAAATTCAGTGGCTCCCTATTTTTTCTGCCCCTAAGATATGGACGTTTTCAGCCTTGGAAAATCATATATTTTACAACTATATACATTTTTGTTATAACTATAATAAGTTTGCCTCCTGAGTAAATGGATAGTTGGTACGGCAGTAGGGTTTGACTTTTTACATGACTTATTTAATGGTCGGAATTCCAAGAACAAGAAAAATATATTCGTTGCAATAATTTTGTCATTGCAATGTGTTTATTGAAAACCACAGGTCTTTTTGAAGAGGAATATTAGCATTTAATGAAGTCTGCCTCCCAAGTATATGGACAAAATTTAGCTTCCGTGATTTAAATTCACTGAGGATATACAAGATACTTATGATAGTTGTTTTATTTCATCAATCTCTCTAGCATCAACTATGTAAATGTGAGAACAATATAGCGTTTTACCTATCCTAGCGTTTATTTTCAATGCTTGGGAATTATTTTTCCATTACAAATTTACTGTTTTAAATCTGCCTCCCAATCTTGAAATCTTCCCCCTAAGTCAAAGGACAACTTCTAGCTCTACTCATCTCATGTCACGGAAAAGGAGCATAAATAAAGGGGCTTCCTATTTTTTTCTGCCCCTAAGATGTGGACGTTTTCAGCCTTGCAATATCATATATCATACAACTATATACATTTTTGTTATAACTATAATAAGTTTGCCTCCTGAGTAAATGGACAATTGGTACGGCAGTAGGGTGTGACTCTTAAGAAGTTATTTAATGGTCGGAATTCTAAGAACAAGAAAAATATATTCGTTACAATAATTTTGTCATTCCAATGTGGATGGAGCACTTGAGGTGTTTTTAAAGAAGAATATTAACATTTAGTGAAGTCTGCCTACCAAGTATGTTAACAAAATTTAACTTCCTTGATTTAGATTCACTGAGGATATACAAGAAAAATATGATAGTTGTTTTATTTCATCATGCTCTAGTGCCAACTATGTGAAAGTGAGAAGAACCTGTCGCTTTATCTATCCTTGCGTTTTTTTCACTTTTTTGGAAATATTTTTCCATTGAAATTTACTGTTTTAAATCTGCCTCCCAATCTTGAAATCTTCCCCCTAAGTCAAAGGACAACTTCTAGCTCTCTTCATCTCATGTCACGGAGAAGGAGCAAAAATACAGTGGCTCCCTATTGTTTCCTGCCCCTAAGATATGGACGTTTTCAGCCTTGTAAAATCATATAGCATACGACTGTATGCATTTTTGTTATAACTATAATAAGTTTGCCTCCTGCGTAAATGGACAATTGATACGGCAGTAGGGTTTGACTTTTTAGATGACTTATTTAATGGTCGGAATTCCAAGAACAAGAAAAATATATTCGTTACAATAATTTTGTCATTGCAATGTGTTTATTGAAAACGTCAGGTCTTTTTGAAGAAGAATAATAGCATTTAATGAAGTCTGCCTCGCAAGTATATGGACAAAATTTAGCTTCCGTGATTTAAATTCACTGAGGATATACAAGATACTTATGATAGTTGTTTTATTTCATCAGGCTCTCTAGTATCAACTATGTAAATGTGAGAACAACATAGCGTTTTACCTATCCTAGCGTTTATTTTCAATGTTTGGGAATTATTTTTCCATTAAAATTTACTGTTTTAAGTCTGCCTCCCAATCTTGAAATCTTCCCCCTAAGTCAAAGGACAACTTCTAGCTCTATTCATCTCATGTCACGGAGAAGGAGTAAAATTTTTTTTCTGCCCCTAAGACATGGCCGTCTTCAGCCTTGGAAAATCATATATCATAAAACTATGTACATTTTTGTTATAACTATAAAAAATTTGCCTCTTGAGTAAATGGACAATTGGTACGGCAGTAGGGTGTGACTCTTAAGAAGACTCATTTAATGGTCGGAATTCTAAGAACAAGAAGAATATATTCATTACAATAATTTTGTCATTGCAATGTGGATGGAACACTTGAGGTCTTTTTGAAGAAGAATATTAACATTTTGTAAAGTCTGTCTCCCAAGTATATGGGCAAAATTTAGCTTCCGTTATTTAGATTCACTGAGGATATGCAAGAAAAATATGGTCGTTGTTTTATATCATCAGACTGTCTAGTGCCAACTATGGGAAAGTGAAAACAACATGTCGCTTTACCTATCGTTGCGTTTATTTTCAATGTTTGGGAATTATTTTTCCATTAAAATTTACTGTTTTAAATCTGGCTCCGAATCGTTAAATCTTCCCCCTAAGTCAAAGGACAACTTCTAGCTCTATTGATCTCTGTCACGGTGAAGGAGCAAAAAGACAGTGGTTCCCTGTTTTTAGCTGCCTCTAAGATATGGATGTTTTCAGCCTTGGAAAATCACATATCATACAAGTATATAGATTTTTGTCATAACTATAATAAGCCTGCCTCTTGAGCAAATGCACAATTGGTACGGCAGTAGGGTGTGATTTTAAGAAGACTTATTTAATAGTCGGAATTATAAGAACAAAAATATATTCGTTGCAATAATTTTGTCACTGCAATGTGTTTATTGAAAACGTGAGGTCTTTTTGAAGAAGAGTATTAGCATTTAGTGAAGTCTGCCTCCCAAGTATATGGACAAAATTTAACTCCCGCGATTAAGATTCGCTGAGGATATACAAAAAAACATGACAGCTGTTTTATTTCATCAGGCTCCCTAGTGCCAACAATGTAAATGTGAAATTAACAGGGCTATATTCGTATCCTAACATCTTTTTTTATCTTTTTGGGAATTATTCTTTTATAAAAACTTACTATTTTAAATCTGCCTCACAAAATATGGACAAAGAATATTGTCAATATGCGGACTTGTTGACTATATCTGAGAATCTTGCAATCTGCTTGTGTCTTTATTACCTAGATTCTGTTTAGGAAAACATGAGATCTAATACCAGCAGAGGCTGTTTAGTAAAATAAGTTTTGTTGTTGGAAGAGTCTACTTCCAACTGATGACCATTTTTTGGTGGGACATCATGTAAAATATGAATCGGTGTCTCAGACTGACTATGGACTTGTGCCCAGCGTTAGGCTTATCATAGTTAAGGCTAATTAAGTGTAAAGTCGTCGAAACATACAAGACTTCAGTTTTTCTTTAAACGTTCAAAGTTATGAAATGTTCTAGAAATCAGAATTCAACATTTGTGTGGTTAGAAACGAATGAAATTGTTATTGGAACTGTTAGTCTTGTATATCTTAAAATTTCTTTCAAATATGAAATGTTGCACACGGTTATCAGCTGAATTAAATTTGCAGGTAATGAAAATAGGATGTTGATTCTTGTTTCGTATAATTTGTATGGCATTGCTTTTATTAATAACTACTAAGTTTTACACTTGTTACGTAATTTTTAATTCAAGTATGTTTCATACCATATCTATTTCTAGGATGCATCAATACCTTTTAGAAGATTTCTGTGATGAAATGTGTTTTCTAAGAATAGAAGCAACATTTTAGCAGTACTGATTTGGATAAGTGCAAAATACTGTGCGTGAAAAAAATGCACTCCATTTATATACCAAGACAAACATTTGATAAAGTCTGCCTTCTAGGTATATGGATAATTGTTACAGCAGTAGGGTGTGACTTTTAAGAAGACTTATTTAATAGTCGGAATTCTAAGAAGAAGAGCAACATTTTCGTTACAATATTTTTGCCATTGCGATGTGTACGGAAAATTTGAGGTCT